>SJYV01033938.1:0-16752 GCA_006410875.1 Neotragus pygmaeus
GTGTTCATTGGAAGGACTGATGTTGAAGCTGAAACTCCAATACTTCAGCCACCTGATGCAAAGAGCTGATTCATTTGAAAAGACCCTGATGCTGGAAAAGATTGAGAGCAGGAGGAGAAGGGGATGACGGAGAATGAGATGGTTGGATGAGAAGGACATGAGTTTGGGTAGGCTCCGGGAGTTGGTGATAGAGAGGGAGGCCTGGCATGCTGCAGTCCATGAAGTCGCAAAGAGTCAGACACAACTGAGTGAATGAACTGAACTGATGTCCATTGATTCAGTGATGCCATCCAACCATCTTATCCTCTGCCGACCTCTTCTCCGTTTGTCTTCAGTCTTTCCCAGCATCAGGGTCTTTTCCAATGAGTCAGCTCTTCATATCAGATGGACAAAATATTGGAGCTTCAGCTTCAGCATCGGTTCTTCCAATGAACACTGGGGGTTGATTTCCTTTCAGATTGACTGGGTTGATCTCCTTGCAGTCCAAGGGACTCTAGAGAGTCTTCTCCAGCACCACAATTCAACAGCATCAATTCTTTGTTGCCCAAGCTTCTTTATGGTCCAACTCTCACATCCATAAATGACTGCTCTAAAAACCATAGCTTTGACTGTGTGGATCTTTGTTGGCAAAGTGATGTCTTTGCTTTTTAATATGCTGTCTAGGTTTGTCATAACTTTCCTTCCAAGAAGGAAGCTTCTTCTAATTTCATGGCTGCAGTCACCATCTGCAGTGATTTTAGAGCCCATGAAAAGAAATCAGTAACATTTTTCCCTTCTACTTGCCATGAAGAAATGGGACCAGATGCCTTGATCTTAGATTTTTTTTAATGTTGAGTTTTAAGGCAGCTTTTTCACTCCCCTCATCAGGAGGCTCTTTAGTTCCTCTTTGCTTTCTGCTGTAAGAGTGGTATCATCTGCATATCTGATGTTAATATTTCTCCCAGCAATCTTGATTCCAGCTTGTAATTCATTTGGCCCAGCATTTCCCATGATGTGCTCTGTATATAAGTTAAATAATCTACAGCCTTATCAAATTCCTTTCCCAATTTTGAACCAATCAGTTGTTCCATGTAAGGTTCTGTTGCTTCTTGACCTGCATATAGGTTTCTCAAGAGATAAGTAAGTGGTCTGGTATTCCCATCTCTTGAAGAATTTTCCACAGTTTGTTGTGATTCACATAGTCAAAGGCTTTCTCTTAGTCAATGAAGCAGAAGTAGATGTTTTTCTGGAATTCCCTTGCTTTCTGCATGATCCAACAAATGTCAGCAATTTGATCTCTGGTTCCTTTGTCTCTTCTAAACCCAGCACATGTATCTGGAAGTTCTCAGTATACATACTACTGAAGCTTACCTTAAAGGATTTTTAACATAACCTTACTAGCATGGGGAATGAGTGCAATTGTCCAATAGTTTGAACATTCTTTGGCACTGCCCTTCTTTGAGACTGGAATGAAAACTGACCTTTCCCAGTCCAGTGGACACTACTGAGTTTTCTAAATTTGCTGACATATTGAATGCAGTGCTTTAACAACATCATCTTTTAGGATTTTAAATAACTCAGCTGAGATTCCATCACCTCTACTAGCTTTGTTCATAGTAATGCTTCGTAAGGCCCACTTGACTTTACGCTCCAGGATGTCTGGCTCTAGGTGAGTGACCATACCATCATGGTTATCCCAGTCATTCAGACCTTTTTTGTATTGTTCTTCTGTGTATTTTTGCCTCCTCTTCTTAATCTCTTCTGCCTCTGTTAGGTTTTTACGGTTTTTGTCCTTTATCACGCCCATCCTTGCATGAAATGTACCCTTGATATCTCCAATTTTCTTGAAGAGATCTCTGTTCTATTGTTTTCCTCTATTTCTTTGCGCTGTTCATTGAACAAGGCCTTTTTATCTCTCCTTGCTATTCTCTGGAACTCTGCATTCAGTTGGGTATATCTTTCCTTTTCTTCCTTGCTTTTTGCTTCTCTTCTTTTCTCAGATATTTGTAAAACCCCCTCACACAACCACTTTGCCTTCCTGCATTTCTTTTTCTTTGGGATGGTTTTGGTCACCACCTCCTGGACAATGTTAGGAACTTGTTTCCATAGTTCTTCAGGCACTCTGTCTACCAGATCTAGGCACTTTAATCTGTTTATCACCTCCACTGTGTAATCATAAGGGATTCGATTTAGGTAATACATGAATGGCCTAGTGGTTTTCCTTACTTTCTTCAATTTAAGCCTGAATTTTGCAATAAGGAGCTCATGAAATGAGCCACAGTCAGCTCCAAGTCTTGTTTTCACTGACTGTATAGAGTTTTTCCATCTTTGGCTGCAAAGAATATAATTAATCTGATTTTGGTATTGACCATCTGGTAATTTCTATGTGTGGAGTCATCTCTTGTGTTGGAAAAAGGTGTGGGAAAGGGATTGTTGGAAAAGGCCTGTTGTTATTGTTGGAAAATGGTGTTTATTGTGACCAGAGCGTGTTTTTGGTGTGATTCTCCCCTTCATGTATTACAGCCTTCAAGTGGTGAGGGGGCTTGCATAATTCAGTGAAGCTATGAGTGATGCCATTCAAGGTCACCCAAGATGGATGGGTCATAGTGGAGAATTCTGACAAAGTGTGATCTGCTGGAGGAGGGAAATGCAAATCACTCCAGTATTCTTGCTGTGAGAACCCCATGAACAGTACACAAAGATGAAAAGATAAGACACTAAAGAAGAATTTCCCAGGTCAGAAGGTGCCTGACCTGCTACTGTGGAAGAGGGGAGAACAATTACTAATAGCTCCAGGAAAAATGAAGCCGCTGGGTCAAAGAGCAAATGACGCTCAGTGGTGGAGGTGTCTGGTGGTGAAAGCTAAGTCTGATGCTCTAAAGAACAACACTGCATAGGAACCTGGAATGTTAGGCCCATGAATCAAGGTAAACTGGGCATGGTCAAGTAGGATATGGCAAGAGTGAACATCGGCATCTTAGGAATCAGTGAACTAAAGTGTCTTTTTGTGCTGTTGATGGGGTTATTGCAGCAACCAGAGGACTGAAATGGAAGAGTATGGGCGGATTCAATTCAGACGACCATCATGTCTGCTACTGTGGGCAAGAATCCCTTAGGATAAATAGAGTAGCACTCACAGTCAACGACAGAGTCCAAAACGCAGCGCTTTGGTTCAGTCTCAAAAAAGACAGAAGCATCCTGGTTCGTTTCCAGAGTAAGCCATTCAGCATCACAGTAATGCAAGTCTATGCCCCAACCACTGATGCTGAAGAAGCTGACGCTGACCAATTCTATGAAGATCTACAAAACCTTCTATGCTGCTCTTAAGTCGCTTCAGTCGTGTCCGACTCTGTGCGACCCCAGAGACGGCAGCCCACAAGGCTGCCCCGTCCCTGGGATTCTCCAGGCAAGAACACTGGAGTGGGTTGCCATTTCCTTCTCCAATGCCTGAAAGTGAAAAGTGGAAGTGAAGTCGCTCAGTTGTGTCCGACTCCTAGCGACCCCATGGACTGCAGCCCACCAGGCTCCTCCATCCATGGGATTTTCCAGGCAAGAGTACCGGAGTGGGATGCCATTGCCTTCTCCAAAACCTTCTATAATTAACACCAAAAAATATGTCCTTTTCATCATAGAGGAATAGAATGCAAAAGTAGAAAGTCAAGAGATGCCTGGAGTAACAGGCAAATTTGGCCTTGGAGTACAAAACGCAGGAGGGAAAAAGCTAACAGAATTTTGCCAAGATACAAGTTACGCCTTATTATTTTTATTGAAGTATAATTGACTTACAATATTTTATTGGCTTCGGGTGTGTACAACATAGTGATTCAAGCAATTGTTATACATTACAGAGTGATCGGCACAGTTAAGTGTAGTCATGATATGTCACCGCAGAAGACGTTGTGTAGTTATTGACTATGTCCCCCTACTCTACACTTCACACCTGTGGGTCATTTATTTTGTAATGGGAAATTTGTATGTCTTAACCTCCGTCACCAACTCCGCTCATCCCCCTACACACCCCTCTCTGGCAACCCGTTTGTTTTCTGTATCTGCGAGTCTATTTCTGTTTTGTGACGTTTGTTCATTTGTTAGATTCCACACATGAGGGAAATCGCGTTGTAATTTTGTTTCTCCATCTGATTTGGTTCACTTGGCATAATACCATCCATTATGGTCCATCCATGTTGCCACAGCTGGCAAGACTTCATTCTGTTTATGGCTAATATTCCATGCTGTGTGTATACACATCTCTGTGTGTGTGTGTGTCTGTGTGTGTGTGCACACGCAGTGTGTTAGAATGTGTTAGTCACTCAGTCGTGTCTTACTCTTTGTGACATCATGGACCGAAGCCCACCGGGTTCTCCTGTCCATGATGCTTCCCTGCTGAGAATACTGGAGTGCGTTGCCATTTCCTACTCCAGGGAACCTTCCCAACCCAGGAATTGAATCCGTGTTTCTTGCACCTCCTGCACGGGCAGGCAGACGCTTCACCTCTGCGCCGCCGGGAAGCCTATATATATATAGTCCCCTCTCTCCGTGGATATATGTGTAAGTGTGAAAATGACAGTGTTAGTCACTCAGTCATGTCCGACTCTTTGTGACCTCATGGACTGCCTGCCAGGCTCTTCTGTCCATGGAAGTCTCCAGGCAAGAATACTAGAGTGGGTAGCCATTCTCCTTTCCAGGGGATCTTCCTGACCCAGTGATTGTACCTGGGTCTCCTGTATTGCAGGCAGATTCTTTCTCGTCTGAGCCACCGGGAAAGCGCACGTGCACACACACACACACACACACACACACACACACACGTCACCTTCTTTATTCGTTCATCTATTGAGGAACACTTGGGTTGCTTTCATTTCATAGCTGTTGTAAGTAATGCTGCCACGAACACAAGTGTGCACGTATCTTCTGTATGTGTATTTTGTTCTCTGTGGGTAAATACCAAGTTGCTGGACCATCTGGTTCTATTTTTGGTTTGTGAGGAACCGCTGTACCGTTCCCACAGCAGCTGCACCGTTTACATTCTCACCAACAGTGCGTGAGGCTCCCCTTTTCTCCACATCTTCACTGGTGCCTGTTCTTTGTTTTTATGATAACCAATCTGACAGGTAGGAAATGGTATGTTATTGTGGCTTTGGTTTCCCTGGTGATTAGGGATGTCGAGCATCTTTTCACGTGTCTTTCCACGCATGGCCATCTGTATGTCTTTGGAAAGACAATAGGTCCTCTGCCCACTTCGTAGTCGGTGGTGTTTTCTGTGCCGAGTTGTGTGCATTCTTTCCATGCTTGTTGGATACACGGTGTGCGGATGTGTTCTCCCGTTCAGTAGGCTGCCTTTTATCTCTGTCGACAGTTTCCTTCACCGTGCAAATCCTTTCCCGTTCCCTGCCAGCTGCAAGGTGCTTGCATCTCAGTTCTATCCATTGCTGTTTTTGTTGCTCCACTCTCCTCTTCATTCCTTAGACATATTCTTGTCCCAAGATGCGGAGGGATCGCTCTGTGCCCTAAATTTAACATTTAGAAAGGGCGTTCAGCGGCACTTGCTAGCTCAAATGTAGTGAATGACCTTGTTCTCGGTGACACTGGCAAGGAGATAAACCATAAAAATGACTATCACATCCTCAGAGCCTTTCAGAAAATCCTCATTTCTTCACAGCTGGGCATATTGCATCCCATTCCCTCCCTTACTCTGCGCTTTATCCTGTGTGGAATTGAGTTAGGAGAGTGAGAATATCCTGTAATTTTCCTTCTGAATTATCTGCCCAAGGGCTCCCTTGGATGATCTGTGGGGCTTTTTGTCTTTCATCTCTATGTTATTTTATTTTTTAGAATAACTTATTATCCTAATGCTTTTCAAAAAATGATGGTTGTTCAATTTAAAATATTGTATAAAAGGATGCCCTAATTGCTCAGTGTATTTAAACATGCTTGGAAGTTGTGGGGCATGTTGAAAAGATATCTTAAGCCATCAATTTTATCAACCTGAGCCCTAAATAAAGCAATATTATAACACTTGGGCTATTTGTGCCGAATCCCATTAAGAAATGTCTAGTTGTCTTGTGTCCCAAAATATAAGACAATTTACATCCCCTTTTAAAGTCTAAAAATGGAGCATTACAGGGAAAATGCAACTTGTGTGCCTCATTTTAAATTTTATTTTTCTTTATAAAAAACCTAGCATTTGCTCCTTTGAAACAATAGCTTTTAAAATAGCTCATATTTATTGATCCAGGTGCTATTCAAAGATCTTCTCATGTATAGATTCATTTAATCCTTACAGCAACTCAAAGAGATGACTGATATTTTTTTCAGATGATGAAACCGAGACACAGAGAAGAAAATAAGTTTCTCAGGGTCTGGGATCCCCATTCACAGTGAGATTTTAATTCAAAAGTCAAAAATAGGAAAATAAGATAGTCAAGAAGTTCTCAGCTCCTCCTGTGTATTAATTAGTTTCATCTGTACAAGAGAAGGAAACGGCAACCCACTCCAGTATTCTTGCTTGGAGAATCCCATGGACAAAGGAGCCTGGTGGGCTACAGTCCATGGGGTCGCAAAGAGTCGGACACGCCTGAGTGACTAACACACACACACATACACACACACACACACACACACGAATACTGTGAGAAAGATTTATGAACTGGCTCTGTTTCTCTTTCTGTATATTGCTCTTAAAAAAAAATCCGAAGAATTGGCTATGATGGAGACAAAAGCCATTAGCTGTAGAAGATGAAACTATTAACAGGACGGCCAAAGGGATTTGGGGGGAGTAATTTAAAAATGGTATAATTTAGAACTCAGAAAAGTTGCAGGAGGAGATTCATTTTCCTTTTTTTCTGAAGGATGTGCTGGCTTGTCCAGAGAGACACCCAGAGGCCATCAGATGACCTGCTGCTGAGGCCTTGTTGGGCTGCTGGTTTTGACTAGATCGCTACCACCAGGATCAGAAGCCAAGGAAAGGAATCAGGCAGTGAGGCTTTGAACTCTGGCTTTGCCCCTTGTGTAATCTGGACCTGTGATTTGTCACTGGCGCTTCAGTTTCGTCACATGCGAAATGAGGATAAACTCACAGATTTGCTGTGAGCGCCACCAGAGGAAGTGCTTACCGGGACCACTGACACTCTGTGTACACAAGATGCAGGCCACTGTTACTGACGTCTCCTCAAGGGCATCACTAGTGCGCCTTTGCCCTGCAACCACCTGTGCAGGTGGAAAGCGTCCATCTGTTTATAGCACCTGTGACGTTCCAGCCACCATGCTATATACTTTTCATGCTTTGTCATCATTACTCCTTACTCCTCAAGGTGTGTTCACGGGGCCAGCAACCCATCAGCAACTCACGGGACCAGCAACCCATCAGTCTCACCCAGGTTTGTGAGAAATGCCAAATCTTAACCTTTCTCCCTGATCCAGTCTACCAGGCTCCGCATCGTTAATGAGATTCCCCAGGTGGTTTCCGTGAGTAGTAAAGTCTGAGGGGTCTTGGGCTGATCCTCATACTAATCCTGCAAGTTAATTATGATAAAACATTTCCCAGAGGAAGTGAGGGAAGGTCAGAGCTGAACTGACTTGTTCTGAACGACGCAGTCTTGAATCCGCACGCTGGAGGTCTGATTCGCTGGTTCCTCTCTGTCACTCAACACCCCCAATCCAAGGTCGACCCCCAGCGTTTGCTGGGAAGTCCAGGAAGAGCCAGCAGCTTCATGGCATTCCTGGCAGGACCATGCCTCCTGCCTGGAGCTGAAACAAGACTCCAGATGGTTTCGAACTCTCCCTCCCTGGGGTCCCGTCAGCCCTTTCTTGGCCCATGGCGACTCCTGCTTCTCAGCAGTTGATTCCATCCCCTCCCCTCCCATCTGCCTGAGCCAAGAGCCTCCTCCAGCTCAGCCCCAGGAAAGAGCGCTGTCCTGTGGCCTCTGGGAACTCAGCCCCAAAGCAGTCAAGTATTGATTTGAACCCTGTGGGTTTCTTGAGCTCAGGGCCCACAGAGTGTTCTTTAATGTTGGGTATGCTGAGGTTTGAAGGTTGTCTGTATCCTTGTATTAAAAAAAAAAAGAGAATGTTTATGCAAATCCCTGTGCTTTATCCTTTCCCGACCCTCCCCCACGAACTGTCTCTTTCAGTTCAGTTCTGTTCAGCAGGGTCAGTCGTGTCCAACTCTTTGTGACCCCATGGACACCAGGCTTCCCTGTCCATCACCAACTCCTGGAGTTTACCTGTCTTTAGTACCCAGCTAAGGTCCCCTGGAGAAGGAAATGGCAACCCACTCCAGTACTCTCCCCTGGAAAATTCCACCAACTGAGGAGGCCTGGCATGCTACAGTCCATGGGGTCGCAAAGAGTCGGACACGACTGGGCGACTTCACTTTGCTGCACTTCAGCCTCATCAGAGCACAGCTGGACCCTCAGAGGGGAAGCATCATGAGAGGCCCTGATTCACACTGCAGTGCGACTCCGAGCTGTCAGCATGCCACGTGGCTTGCCCTTCAGGTGCCCTCTTGGTGAGGGTCCCTCCTCTGGCACTGAAGGGCGTCTGCAGTGGGGATCGGGGAGCCGGCCTCCCCGTTTCATGTTGCCGTTGCCTCCTGCAAGGTCTCTCCGCTTGAGCCTCCTTCAGAATCATCTTGTCTACCTTATCAGCGACTGTGCTGGCAAGCCCAAAGTCAAAGTAATGAGATGTTAATGACCAACTGCTAGATGTGGACAAGTCTAAAGTGGATCAGTGCTCCCCATAGACCTCCGCTGTGTCTTTGTGTACTTCTTCCCACAATCTGATCTTTGCAAGAACAGTCAAAAAATTTAAGCGTTATCATCAAAGTATTCTTCCTCAGAGTTAAAAAAAACAGATGAACATTTGGTGGTGATTCCAATTCAGTTGAATTTGGTTGTTCTCCAGCTGGCAGAACAGCAGATGGGAGAGTTGAGCTGCTCTGAGTAGAAAGTTAACACCGTGTTCCAAACCAGGCGGATACGGAGGACACTAGTGAAGGACCAGGCTGTGTTGAGACAGGAAGAAACCTCAGCGGCACTGACTCCTACCTCAAGTTCTGTTGTTGAGGAAATAGGCCAAAGGCTTGTCCGAGGCCACCCAGCCACTTCNCTCTTTCAGTTCAGTTCTGTTCAGCAGGGTCAGTCGTGTCCAACTCTTTGTGACCCCATGGACACCAGGCTTCCCTGTCCATCACCAACTCCTGGAGTTTACCTGTCTTTAGTACCCAGCTAAGGTCCCCTGGAGAAGGAAATGGCAACCCACTCCAGTACTCTCCCCTGGAAAATTCCACCAACTGAGGAGGCCTGGCATGCTACAGTCCATGGGGTCGCAAAGAGTCGGACACGACTGGGCGACTTCACTTTGCTGCACTTCAGCCTCATCAGAGCACAGCTGGACCCTCAGAGGGGAAGCATCATGAGAGGCCCTGATTCACACTGCAGTGCGACTCCGAGCTGTCAGCATGCCACGTGGCTTGCCCTTCAGGTGCCCTCTTGGTGAGGGTCCCTCCTCTGGCACTGAAGGGCGTCTGCAGTGGGGATCGGGGAGCCAGCCTCCCCGTTTCATGTTGCCGTTGCCTCCTGCAAGGTCTCTCCGCTTGAGCCTCCTTCAGAATCATCTTGTCTACCTTATCAGCGACTGTGCTGGCAAGCCCAAAGTCAAAGTAATGAGATGTTAATGACCAACTGCTAGATGTGGACAAGTCTAAAGTGGATCAGTGCTCCCCATAGACCTCCGCTGTGTCTTTGTGTACTTCTTCCCACAATCTGATCTTTGCAAGAACAGTCAAAAAATTTAAGCGTTATCATCAAAGTATTCTTCCTCAGAGTTAAAAAAAACAGATGAACATTTGGTGGTGATTCCAATTCAGTTGAATTTGGTTGTTCTCCAGCTGGCAGAACAGCAGATGGGAGAGTTGAGCTGCTCTGAGTAGAAAGTTAACACCGTGTTCCAAACCAGGCGGATACGGAGGACACTAGTGAAGGACCAGGCTGTGTTGAGACAGGAAGAAACCTCAGCGGCACTGACTCCTACCTCAAGTTCTGTTGTTGAGGAAATAGGCCAAAGGCTTGTCCGAGGCCACCCAGCCACTTCTGGCAAGCCAGTGACTAGGACCTGAGCTCCCGACACCCAATTCCTAGAACTTTTCCTGTGACCCTTTCCTTTATGTTAACACAAGCTTGAGGGTATGCTTGAATTTATTTGAAGTCTTCCATACTACCTCTAAAAGCCTCACCAATTTTGCATTTTATAAGACACTTCAACCATGTTTCCCACGATTTCAGCATACTATTCACGAGGTTACCCTCTCCCCACAACTCCTGGAGGAAAGTCCACGCTCCCAGGGTTACCCGAGTCTTCTCATATCTCCTGGAACACTGCTGTGGATCCTGGTTTCAGAAGCCTTGCAGACGGCCTCATGTGATTGCCAGTAAAGCTGTTAACGTGCCACATCCCTGCCGACACTTGTCTCTAATGATGATTTATTGTGTCTACTTTAGCTTGGTCGATACTCAGATCTGATGACCATGTGGAATGGATCTGAATGTTGGGTGTTGGCAGCTCTGCACTCGCTGCTCAGCTCAGCTTCCCTCCATCTGGCTGGGTTGTTTCGGGGTTTCAGATGTGCTGTCTGTTGGAATGTGTCTTCTCCAATCTCTGGGGGTGGAGGGTGTTGAGAAGAATCATGAATAACCACTGCTTATCTCTGGGCATCTGTGCATGCTGTTTCTTCACACTATAATGCTTCTTTGCCAGTTAAGGGTCCTACTGATTCTCTCCAAAGTGCCAAATGTCATTATCCTCATCAGGTTCCCTGTATTCATCCATTTTGAAATGCATCTCCGGTTCCTGTGTTACTAAAACGTGTTATGGGGTCTCTTTCTTTCTTGAAGATTGTCGACCTAAAAACCTTCCACCTAGGTTTTTAAGCTCTCTGAAGTTGTGGCCTGTCATTTTTGTGTCTCCAAATGGTTTGTTATGTCTTTCACCTAGCAGCCATTCATCAGTCTTGGTTGACTTGAACGTCTAAGTCAGGAAAAAGCCTCATTTCAGATGGCTTTTAGCATGAAAGACTTAGGAATGTTCTCACGTTTGCTTTGTGTTATATTAGCATAAACAAAAGTTCCACTCTTGATATTTCCTTCCCCACGAGCGTTTTTCCTTCAGGGAAGCTCAGTGTGAAGGATCACGCTGGGGACACACGGCAGTCCTAACAGAAAGAGTGAATGCTCTGTACGGAGTGTGTGTTCCAGAATGTTCTTTTCCAAAGCAAGCCCTGCTCATCTCGCTCCCTGAGGACAGGCACGACATCTTTGTATGCTGAGCACCTTGCCACCAAAGGAAGGGCCGGGTCTGCTTGGCCCCAGCCAAAGGGATGCAAGGGGCAGGGCTGACTCCCAGAGAATACTGACCTACATGCTTTAAAAAAATTGATTTATTTTATATATTTATTTGGCTGTGCTGGGCCTCAGCTGCAGCATGCAGTCTTCTCTTGTGGATCACAGGCTCAGTAGCTGTGGTGCACGGACCTAGCTACCTGACATGGGCATGTGGGATCTTTTCTAACCAGGGGTTGAACCTGAGTCCCCTGCCCTGGAAGGCAAATTCTCAACCAGGGAAGTCCCTGTCTTACATGCTTTGACAGAGTGGAAAACCACATGGCCATGACTGAGCTTAGCTACCCGGCTCTTTGCAAACCACACCTCAATTCCTGAGAGAAATAATACGAAAGTGTTCCTAATCATTACAAGGGGGAAACCCTGCAAAGAGCCTGCATTAGCCAGAGCATGCCTGCCCCAGTCTCAGGGGCTCAACACCAGAAAGTGTTATTTCTCCAACTGTCACCAGTGACGCGGGTTCCTTGGGGTGTGGGTGAAAGGTCGGGTACTTTGCTGCATTCAGGACCCAGGCTCCTTCTGTCAGTGACTGCATCATGCCCTAGGGCCTCAAGGCCTTTTCTGAGTCCTCCACAGCTGGCTGGCAAAGGAGGCGTGGAGCTCGTGCATACCCTGGAGATGGCATTGCCTGCTTGCACCGCCATGCTGTTGGCTAGACCCTGGTCATATGGCCCAAGGGACTGCAGGGAAGGATAGAAATGTAGTCTGGTTTTCAGAAGAAGAGAGAATAAGTCTGTTGATTGTCTAGCCAGTTATCACATGGACCTTGCTGGATTCATTACTGTTAATATAATTTGTCTTTTAAGCCTAATATCAGTTATTAAATTAACCATTATAGGAAAGGTTCTGTGAAGGAAATAAATGGATTTTCCATCCCTACAAAACCTTCCCTGATTCCCCCTCCCTCTTACCAGCCCTGGCGTCTCTGATGACCTCTGCCTCCTTCCATCCTTGTGGCTTATGACCTAGATCTGTGACCATGTCCTTGAAGGGTCTGCACATTCATGATTAATAGCCCCCACCACACTGCATCACACACCATGGACAATCCCTAGAGATTTACAGATTCATAAACGACTGAAGCCTTAACTCCCTTACCCTCACTCCAATACACCTGGCGTTAGTTGAGTTATATACACGTGGCCACACTTCATGTACCCACACTGATGGTATAGTCCAGCCTCCAGGTTAGGACTAGAGAACTAAGTGACTATAAATAGCTGGACTAGAAATGCCAAATTATATAGACTTAGAGTTACATGTGTTCTTTAAAAATATCATATTAATGTTTTTCTCATCTGAATTGGAAGGTGCATGAAACCTATGGCCTGAGATTTAGCTCCGCTAACAATAACCTCGTGTATGTGTTGGCACTAGATGAATGGAAACAGCAGCTTTCACCTGTGTGTCTGGGAGACGGAGAGCCAGCAGTGTGTGGAACGCACGGCCGGCTACACCCTCTGCTGTGGTAAGCCTGGATGGCGCTGCCGGTCGGATTGATGTCTTCAGAGCAGGGTGGATTAGCTGGTGGCCGCAGGCCAGCTCTGCTCTGCAGATGTGTATCAGTTTTTCTTGGGAAGTCAGAATGGGCCAGAGAGTCTCAGACACAGCATTCCTTTGTGGCCACTGTCAGTCAGAGAGGCCGGTGCCTGCCCCCTTTGGAGAGCAAGTGTCAGCAAATGCCCCGCCATCTGGTCCCTCCCCCTCCCTGGCTTCTCATCCCGGCCCCTCCGCCTCCTTACCTGTCCTGCCAAGGCTCCTGGATAGGCCTGGGTTTGTGTCCCTTCCTCATTGGCCCATTAGTGTGACAGGAGGACCACTGAGTTCAGGTCAAGAGCCTTGAGTTCTCGGCCTGGAACTGCCATTGGCCACCAGCAGGGTCTTGGAAAGACCCCAGCTTCCCACACGTCACACCGGCCTGGGCACAGAAGCAGTGTTGCTGAAACCTGCGCACACCCACATGTGAAGAGCTGTCCTGCACATCACCTTCCCCTGGGGCCAGCCCGAGTCGGACAGGAAAGCAAACGGGAATTCTGCAGCAACCTCTACTGGATCCAGCCTAAGTCCCAAAGCTGCCGTGAGAGGCGTGGCTCTGAAAACCTGGTCAGATACGGGAACTGCTGTTCATAGGAAGTGTTACAGCTGATGAACTTCTTTCCCGTTCATTATTTTGTTTAAAGCTGTGGTCCCTCTGGGCCTCTACCCTCTCCTGCACAAGCAAAAACCCAGCTGGGGTTTATGGAGCCTGAGCTTTTGACTACATAGGCATTGTTCTGAGCACTTATGTATATTAACTCACTTTAAAGTCAAAAAGTGCACAAACAGCTTCATAAGGGAGGTTTATTATTATGAGTATCATTATCTCCATCAGTGGAGAAGGAAGTGGCAACCCACTCCAGTACGCTTGCTTGGAAAATCCCATGGACGGAAGAGTCTGGTAGGCTATATAGTCCATGGGGTTGCAGAGTCGGACGCAACTGAGCGACTTCACTCTCACTTTTGCGTTCTATCTCCATCAGCCAGATGAGGAATCTGAGTAATCTGCCCCAGGTCACACACCCAGTAAGAGGCTGGCTCTGAACCTAGGGATTAGGAAGCCATGTGGCCTAGTGGTTAGAAACATTAACTATGTAATCAGATATAGTCTCAACTCTTCTGAAAAACAGGCATGTTTATTTACAGCGCCCATCTGCTGGGCAAAGTCATCCCCAGGCAGGCAGCCTTCAGCAGCGGCTCTCCCTACTGAGCGCCTGGAAGCGTGTGTGCCTGGAAAGGGAAGGGACACGTGGTAACCCTGCTTTTCCTCCACAGATCAGTGCCTCCTGGCCCCGGAGTGCAGGCGGGGCAGGCCTGGGCCTCTGCAAGTGGATGCAGACATCACCTTCATGGTGAATGGCTCCCGGGGTGTGGGCGCCGACCTCTACCGCACAGCCTTGACCCTGGTGGACGCCATGCTCGACCAGCTGGAGGTGGCGAGGCAGCTGAGCACGTCTCCCCGTGGAGTCCGCGTGGCCCTGGTGACGCACACGACCCCCGGCTTCTGGCCTGGAGGGGTGCGGTCCCCCGTGCTCGAGGGCTTCCACCTGACTGCATATGGCCACTGGATGCAGATGCCGCAGGCCACCCCCTGCCGGGAGTGCCAGCCCTGGGTCATGCCCTGGAGTGGACGCTGGAGAAGGTGCTCCTGGCCTCCCCACTGCTCCGGAGGGCGCAGGTCCTCTTTGCCATCGTGGCCAGCGAGACCAGCAGCTGGGACTGGGAGAAGTTAAGGACTCTGTCCGTGGAGGCCAAGTGCAAGGGCATCACTCTGTGTTGGCTCTGGGCCCGGGTGTGGGGACCTGCGAGCTGGCAGAGCTGGTCCACGTGGCCAGCTCCCCTCTGGAGCAGCACCTGCTGCGCCTAGAAGGGGTCTCAGAGGCGGAGGTGGCTTATGCTCTGGGCTTCACATGGGCCTTCCTGAACCTCTTAAAAAGTGAGCAGATAGGGATGCTGGGTGGGGTGGGAAAAGGCAAGCACAGAGCCTGGCATATGGGTGGGTGGGTGCCCATGGCACCTTCACCCTTGCTGAGCAGTAGGCTGCCCCGTGGTCTCTACCTCCAGGGGAGACCCCAGGGGGCACCCCGCTTCCTGAAAACCCTAAGCTATGTTGCCCCGACACGGTGCCAAGCCTAGTGTTGGCTTCTTGTCTGGTGGCTGGGAGGCCTCAGGTTTCCACTAAACCTTTTGATTTTGTCGTTTACCAGAATGAGGATAAAAGTCTCTTCTCTATTTGTGAAGCCTACGTTCAAATATGTGCGTGGAAGCACCACTGCTGTACGTGCATAAGGAATAGTTGCTGTTACTGCTGTGTCCGGTGATCCAGAATCCACTGCTATACAACAGTGCTTCTCAGGTTTTGACATGCACCTGCTTTTCCTGGGGATCTAGTTAAGCTTTGGGTTTTGATTCAGTGCGTCTGAGCTGGGGCCCGAGAGTCTGCATTTTCAAAAAATATTTCACTGAAGTATAGTCAGTTGATAATGTTGTGCATTTGTGCAGCAAAAGTGGACAGTCCGCATTTTAAATAAGCTCCAGGTTGATGCTGCTGGTGCAGGGACCATATTTGAGTAGCAAGAGTTTTCAAGGACTTGCTAGGAAATGAGGGAGACAGGACAGAAATCTGGAACCTCCCATCTCAAGTTGGAGCACCGGAGAAAAGTGCTGTGACCGTGCCTCTTGGCCAGAATTCTTCCCTGTATCCTGTCCTACTTCCTCACTTCCAGTCAGAACAAGTTGAATGAGATTTATGGGTAACTGGCACCAAATCTGTATCCTCGCATGATGATGGAGATGGTTAGGGCTGGAGGGTGGGTATTATCCCGGTCACATTTGCAGGAGTTTGTCTTGGGCTTTGTTCAACTGTGCGAAGTCCCGAACAACTCATGTGTGGGTGCCTCCTTGTGACATGGGAGGCCTTCCTGCCCTTTGTGCTGGGAAACACCAGCTTCTCAGTTTATAAGCGGGTATGACATCCTGTCACATAAAGCTCCGCTGTCACTGAGGNTCACATTTGCAGGAGTTTGTCTTGGGCTTTGTTCAACTGTGCGAAGTCCCGAACAACTCATGTGTGGGTGCCTCCTTGTGACATGGGAGGCCTTCCTGCCCTTTGTGCTGGGAAACACCAGCTTCTCAGTTTATAAGTGGGTATGACATCCTGTCACATAAAGCTCCGCTGTCACTGAGGGAATAAAGGCAGTCTGATGGACGCCTTAGAAATAGAGACGCAGCACGTGTGCCTCTGTAAGTTGAGAGACATGGACATTAATGACTTGGTTCTAGTCTAAGCTTTGCCACTCAAGAGCTGTGTGATTCTAGGAAGGTCAGTGAACCCTGAGATTCCTTTCCTTTGCAAGAGGTGGAAGAAGGAATTGTAACAGACGACTGAAGGCTTAGTGATTCTCTGAGGGAGAAGGAAGCTAGAGGATTATTTTTCCAGTCTGTTTTAATTTCATTTTATTTTACATGTTTTATTACATTAGGTTCATTTCATATTTTGTTCTATTCTTTTATGTTGTGATTTTATTTTATATTGTTTATACAAAATAGAATTCATTTTATACTTTTATTTTACTTGTATTTTATTTTTATTTTTGTATTTATTTTATGCTTTGTTTATGTCTTTTTGATTTTATGTCAATGGACTTTTTTGTTTTTTATTTTGTCACACTTTATTTTGTTTTTTGGTATGTTTTATACTTTAATTGATTTTATTTTATGTCTTATGTCTTAATGGATAATATTTTGGTCTTGTGCTTTATTTTACTTCATTTTGTTTTTTGAGTTTCATACTATTTTATGCTTTATTTGATGTGATGTTTTATTTCATTTTTATAAGCACTAA
>SJYV01033942.1:0-53266 GCA_006410875.1 Neotragus pygmaeus
TTCCAATGAACACCCAGGACTGATCTCCTTTAGGATGGACTGGTTGGATCTCCTTGGAGTCCAAGGGACTCTCAAGAGTCTTCTCCAACACCACAGTTCAAAAGCATCAATTCTTCGGCACTCAGCTTTCTTTATAGTCCAACTCTCACATCCATACACAACCACTGGAAAAACCATAATCTTGACTAGACGGACCTTTGTTGGCAAAGTAATGTCTTTGTTTTTTAATATGCTATTTAGGTTGGTCATAACTTCCCTTCCAAGGAGTAAGCCTCTTTTAATTTCATTGCTGCAGTCCCCATCTGCAGTGATTTTTGGAGCCCAGAAAAAAAAGTCACCCTCTGTTTCCACTGTTTCCCCATCTATTTCCCATGAAGTGATGGGACCAGATGCCATGATGTTTGTTTCCTGAATGTTGAGTGTTAAGCCAGCTTTTTCACTCTCCTCTTTCACTTTCATCAAGAGGCTTTTTAGTTCCTCTTCATTCTCTGCCGTAAGGGTGGTGTCATCTGCATATCTGAGGTTATTGATATTTCTCCTGGCAATCTTGATTCCAGCTTGTGCTTCCTCCAGCCCAGCCTTTCTCATGATGTACTCTGCATATAAGTTAAATAAGCAGGGTGACAATATACAGCCTTGACATACTCCTTTGGAGCCACCACCAAGAAAGCTCAGTCCAGTCTATGCTTTTTCATGTCAAAAAATGCATCTTGTTGTTGTTGTTCAGTCACTAAGTTGTGTCTGACTTTTTGTGACCCCATAGACTTCTTATCAAATCCTTGTTTCAAATGCTTGCCAAGGGGAGAGATCAATTGACTCTCATTCCTTGTTAGAAACTTCTTGATTATATTTTAAACAGCTTTATTCAAATATAACTCACATACTATACAACTGACCCTCTAAAAATACACAGTTCAATGGTTTTTAGTGTATTTGAGCTGTGCAACCATCACCACAACTGAACATAGAACATTTTACCTCAGCCCCAAAAGAAACCCAGTACCTAAGTAAGAGTCGTTATCTCTATTTGCCCCAATCCTAGCAGCCTATTCTATACCTTTCACAGGAATGGTATTGTGCATTACATAGTCTTTTATGACAGGCTTCTTATACTTGGCATGGTATGTAAGATTCATTCACACTGTAGCATATATCTGTACTTCATTTCTTCTCATTGACAAATAATTTTCCATTTTATGGATATACCACATTTTATTTATCCATTCATCAATTGATACACATTTGGCTACTTTCCACTTTTTTGCCAGTAGGAGTAATGCTGCCAGGATTTCCCTGATGGTCCAGTTCTAAGACTCTGAACTTTCAAAGCAGGGCCCCAGGTTCAATCTCTGGTCAGGGAACTATATCTCACATGTCTTAATTAAGAGTTAGCGTGCTGCAACTTAAGGATCTTGCATGCTGCAACGAAGATTGAAGAGCTCGAGTGCTGCAACTGAGACCTGACACAGCCAATAAATATTTTTTAAAGGTAGTAATCCTGGCACCAATATTTGTGCATATGTTTTGTATAGCATATGTTTTCATTTATCTTGATAGATACCTAAGATTGAAATTACTAGGTCATGTGGTAACTCAATATCTAACATTTTGGGGTACTGCCAGACTATTTTATGAGGGAATTGGGCCATTTTACATTCCCACACAATGTGTAAGGGATCCAATTTCTTCACAACCTTGCCAAAATTTTTATTATCTGTTTGATTATAGCCATCCTAGTGGGAGTATGTGGTTTTGATTCTGCACTTCGCAGATAGACAATGATGTTGTGTGTCTTTTCATGCACTTTTTGGCCATTTGCACACATCCTCTGACAAAATGTCTTTTAGATCATACCTGTCAGTTTCATCAAAAGGACCACAAATAACAAATGTCAGTAAGTGTATGGAGAAAAGAGAATGCTTGCACACTGTTTGCTGGTTGGAATGTAAATTGATGCAGCCATTATGGAAAACAGTACGGAGACTCCACAAAAAAACAAAAAATAGGACTACCATATGATCTAGCAATTCTAATCCTGGGTATATACCCAAAAGACACAGAAACACTAATTCAAAAAGATACCTACATCCTGATGTTCATAGCAGCATTATTTAGCAGCTAAGATATGGAAGCAACCTAAGTGTCTGCCAACATATGAATGGATAAAGAAAATGTGGTATATATACACAATGGAATATTAGTCATAAAAATGAATGCTGCCATTTGCAGCAACATGGTTGGACATGGAGGGAATTTGCACGTGTGTACTGTCATCTCAGTCATATCTGACTCTTTGTGATCCTATGGATTGTAGCCTGTCAGGCTCCTCTGTCCATGGGATTCTCCAGGCAAGAATACTGGAGTGGGTTACCATGCCCACCTCCAGGGGATCTTCCCTAACCAAGAATGGAAGTTCTCCTGCATTGGCAGGTGGGTTCTTAACCACTGGTGCCATCTGAGAAGCCCCTAGAGGGTATTATGCTTTAGCGAAATAAGTCAAACAGAGAAAGACAAAAAACACATGTTATTACTTATATGTAGAATCTAAAAAATAAAAGAAATGAATAAATATAACAAAACAGAAGCAGACACATAGACATTGTTGCTACCAGTGGGGAGAGATAGGGGAAGGGGCAAGATAGAGGTAGAGGATTAAGAGGTTCAAACTGGTGTGTATAAAATAAATAAGCTATAAGGGTATACTGTAAAACACAGGACATATAGCCAATATTTTATAATAACTTAAAAATTTTTTATTTTCAACTAATGAAAATTTGTTTTATCTCTGCTTCTTACTTTTGATCATTTCTAGGTTTGCTTTTGTTAACTTTTTAGGACTTTTTATGAGTACTTATGAAGAACTAAAGAGCCTCTTGATGAAAGTGAAAGAGGAGAGTGAAAAAATTGGCTTAAAACTCATCATTCAGAAAATCAAGATCATGGCATCTGGTCCCATCACTTCATGCAAATAGATGGGGAAACAATGGAAACAGTGAGACTTTATTTTTGGGGGCTCCAAAATCACTGCAGATGGTGACTGCAACCATGAAATTAAAGACGCTTGCTCCTTGGAATAAAAGTTATGACCAACTTAGATAGCATGTTAAAAAGCAGAGACATTACTTTGCCAATAAAGGTCCATCTCATCAAGGCTATGGTTTTTCCAGTAGTCATGTATGGATGTGAAAGTTGGACTATAAAGAAAGCAGAGTACACAAGAATTGATGCTTTTGAACTATGATACTGGAGAAGACTCTTGCAAGTCCCTTGGACTGTAAGGAGATCCAACCAGTAAATCCTAAAGGAAATCAACCCTGAATATTCATTGAAAGGGCTGATGCTGAAACTGAAACTCCAAATACTTTGGCCACCTGATGTGAAGAACTGGCTCATTGGAAAAGACCCTGATGCTGGGAAAGATTGATGGCNCAACCAGTAAATCCTAAAGGAAATCAACCCTGAATATTCATTGAAAGGGCTGATGCTGAAACTGAAACTCCAAATACTTTGGCCACCTGATGTGAAGAACTGGCTCATTGGAAAAGACCCTGATGCTGGGAAAGATTGATGGCCGGAGAGAAGGGGATGACAGAGGATTAGATGGTTGGATGGCGTCACCGACTTGATGGACATGAGTTTGAATAAGCTCTGGGAGTTGGTGATGGATGGGGAGGCCTGGTGTGCTGCTGTCCGTGGGGTGGCAAAGAGTTAGACATGACTGAGTGACTGAACTGAACTGAACTGAAAGATGATTAGATAATTGTTTAATCTTTTTCTTTTCTTCTAGAATCTCATTACCACAATTAACCCACCATATATTTAGCTCACTTTCTTTGCGACAAATGTTAGCAAAAGTTTTATTGGTTCAGTTCAGTCGCTCAGTCGTGTCCTACTCTTTGCGACCCCCATGGACTGTAGAAAGCCAGGTTTCCTTGTCCANTAACCCACCATATATTTAGCTCACTTTCTTTGCGACAAATGTTAGCAAAAGTTTTATTGGTTCAGTTCAGTCGCTCAGTCGTGTCCTACTCTTTGCGACCCCCATGGACTGTAGAAAGCCAGGTTTCCTTGTCCATCACCAACTCTTGGAGTTCACTCAAACTCATGTCCATTGAGTTGGTGATGCCATCCAACCATCTCATCCTTTGTCATCCCCTTCTTCTCCTGCTGTCAATCTTTCCCAACATGAGGGTCTTTTCTAATGAGACAGTTCTTTGCATCAGGTGGCCAAAGTATTGAAACTTCAGCTTCAGCATCAGTCCTTCCAATGAATATTCAGGACTGATCTTTAGGATGGACTGGTTGGATCTCCTTGCAGTCCAAGGGACTTGCAAGAGTCTTCTCCAGCACCATAGTTCAAAAGCATCAATTCTTCAGTGTTCAGCTTTCTTTATAGTCCAACTTTCACATCCATACGTGACTATGGAAAAAACCATAGCCTTGACGAGATGGACCTTTGTTGGCAAAGTAATGCCTCTTCTTTTTAATATGTTGTCTAGGTTGTTCATGATTTTTCTTCCAAGAAGTAAACGTCTTTTACTTTCATGAGTGCAGTCATCATCTGCAGTGATTTTGGAGCACACCCCCCCACACCAGCCCAAATAAAGTCCGTCACTGTTTCCACTGTTTCCCCATCTATTTGCCATGAAATGATGGGACCAGATGCCATGATCTTAGTTTAGAAAAGAGAAAAAAGAATTGCTAGACAAAGATCATTAGAATATTCACTGATTGGATGAATACATACTTTCTCAGAGGTCTTTAATTCCGTTAAGGTTTATTAGAATTACCCAATCCTTTTATCAGGACTGCTAATTTCTTCCTACGAGAAGACTATGAAGGAGTTGAAATTTTGCCCTAGACTTGGTTTGGGATTAAAAAAAAAATCTATTGTTGTTATTCCTATCTCCTCAAACTTATTCAAAACAAACAATTCTATATACAGCCAGACAGAAGAAGTCATCTGATAGGGAAATCCATCAGCCTGGACTAAATTTCTCAAATAATATTTGAACACAAAACAAATTCCAAAAAGGGGTTCTGCTCAGTAGTTAAAAGCAAGAGAAAGATGTTATTTTATGGGCAAATCCTCTAAAAATGCCCTCAGGACCTTTCCTAAAGAAACAAACAACAAAAACCCAACAACACTGTAGGGAAATACATTTAAATAATTTACATAATAAATTATTTAAAATAATTTTCCCTCTGCTATTCTGAGTTCTTGGCTAGAATCTTCATAATAAAACACATTAACAAATGAAAAAGAAATACGAGTTTATTAACATGTACACCTACTGCACACATGGTTCATAGCCAGGAAAACTGAATAACTCCTTAAGATGGCCCAAGTCACCATGCCACCAGGGAAGCCCTATCTTAAATACCACCCTCAGCAAAAGACAAAAGAAAATATCGGTGGGGTAGGGTGTGTGTAGGGAAATAGTTTCGGGAAGTTATGAGGAAAAGTTCTGTAGAGAAGGGTAAGGTTTGTTCTGCAGATTTAAGTAGGTCCTCTCTATTGACCAAATTCTCTTGTGGTTTAGAGTCAACCTTCTCTTCCTAGTGAGACAGGAATTGGAGTTCTTGTCTGTGGAGCCAAAGAATGGAATCCACAAACACCCAAACACTCGTGGTAGCAAGCAAACAGGATTTGTCACAAGAAGGAAGTACAAAGCTCTCAGCATAGACACTGAGAGGGGTAAAGAGTCCCCCAAGGTGGGACTTAAAACAGTTTTTACATCCTTTCTTAAATCACATTATTATTTCTAACCTATCAATTTAAAGGTAAAGATACTTAACATCTTTATGGCTTCTCTAGATCCTTGGATTAAATCACCAGCCTTTTTCATGCCCTCTGGCCATTTTACCAGGGACCAGATGTATGGTCTTAAGATTAAGGATCACAAGTTGTTTTTCCCTCAAGTAATGGAATAGAATTTAATTACTGCCCTTCCCTAGATCTGAGGGCTGATAATTTATCAGACTAAAGAGCATTCCAAGAATTCAGGACAATGGAGTAGGATGTTTACTGAAAATAAAACTGAGGGTGGGAGCTCTACACTGACTGTCTAATAATTTCTACCTCACTGGGAGAGAGGGAGACACTTACAGATGGAGATTTCCTTTATAAATGCACATTTCCCTCACAAAAGGGTAACTTCAGCTCTTTTTTTCAGAGCTTGTCCTGTGTCTGCAGTTTCTCAAAATAATCCTTATGCCAAAGAAGTACATTTTGGAGGTAGCACATTCTTCCACTCTTCAGCACAACCAACTAAGTGACATAACCCAACAAGGAGAAGATGTGCACATAGAAAAGACAAGAATGGGAGAAAATTATGAGAAAAAAGGGGCTGTGTGTAATTGATGTACTTATCCATTGAACTTAGTCTAAATGGATATTTAGACTAAAAGGAAATGTATATGTTATGATTTTTGAAAGAAATGAAAGATGAATGAGAGCAGGGGTTATTATAGATTTTGTTTACTGCTGTGTCTTCACAACATGGTAAATGCCCTCTCTCCCAACAATCAGTGGGCAAATTCCTTTAAAAGGGAGTTTCAGGGGTGTCTAGGCAGAGGGAGGGGCTACATGCAGAAACAGCACAGTCAGCTCTGACAGTCATCTTGAATTGATGGCGCACAGATCAGTCATCTTGATTGTTTTAAGTACAGTTGGTCTTTAGTTCCAAAGTTTGTTTGTTCCCATTTCTTTAAGGCCAGCTCTCAGAATTGTGGCAGCTTATGTCACAGCTACAGTCTGATTATTATGCAGTTAACTTCTTCCTCTTGGTAGGGGTTTAAGTATCCATAAGACAGCTCAAGGGACATCGGTCAAAATATTATAGCCCTTGTGGAGGAAATAAATGTCCTTGACTTTGTTTAATGAATAAACCATTACTATTTCATCTTGTTTGACTGCTTTATTTTGCTTCAACATTTTCTCACTTCCCTGATTAAGCTTGTTCTTTGGCTTAAATTTTTCTATAGACAAAAAGCAGGTGGAAGACATGAGAGGGGAGGACCATAGGGTCCTTCTCTATTTCAATATCTCAGGATAGTTTCCCTTCCCCATCAATGCCCTTGCTTTAATGGAAATGTCCAACACTGCAACTCTGCAACCCTTACAGTCTGGTCATGGCATTAGTCCTTGACAGTGACCAGTGAAGGATGTGAGGGACTCCTCACAGCAGTCTTGGAAGCTTTCTTGTTTTCTTTGTGTTCTTAGTTGCATATCCATGGCTTTCAATATATCTGTCCTCTGGCATCAGAAGATGCCAAGTGACTTCACTCTTTAATGTCATTATTATTGTCATGTGACTGGCTACCCAGTGCCTTCCCTTTCACTTGAATTCAAACATCTAAAAGATAAAGTGAGATACACTAAGTTTTTAAGAGTTTAAAATCAGTTGAAATCAGGCAGCACCAAACCAGAGGGGGCTACAAGTGCTCTGCCCACAGGAACCAGGAAAAGAGACTTATATAGAGAAAATGGGAAGCAAAGAAAGGAAGTTCACTGAAGAGGAAATGGCAAACCACTCAGTATTCTTGCCCCAAGAACCTCAGGAACAGTATAAAAAGGCAAAAAGATATGACACCAGAAGAGTTCCTTGGGGTGGAAGGTGTCCAACATGATATGGGGAAAGAGCGGAGGGCAATTACTAATAGCCCCAGAAATAAAGAATCTGCTGGGCCAAAATAGAAACAACACTCAGCTGTGGATGTGTCTGGTGGTGAAAGTAAAATCTGACGCTGTAAAGAACAATACCAAGTAGGAACCTGGAATGTTAGGTCCATGAATCAAGGTAAGCTGGATGTGGTCAAGCAGGAAGTGGCAAGAATGAACATAGACATCTTAGGAATCACGAACTGAAATGAAGAGGAATAGGAAAATTTAATTCAGATGACCATTGTATCTACTATGTGGGTAAGAATCCCACAGGAGAAATGGAGTAGCCTTCATAATCAACAAAAGAATCCAAAATGCAGTATGTGGATACAATCTTAAAATGATCTCAGTTTGCTTCCAAGGCAAACCACTCAACATCACAGTAATCCAAGTCTATGCCCCAACCACTGGTGCCAAAGAAGCTGAATTTCACTAGTTCTATGAAGACTTACCTCCTAGCCCAGTCAGTAAAGAATCTGCCTGCAGTTCAGGAGACCCAGGTTCAATTCCTGGGTTGGAAAGATCCCCTGGAGAAGGAAATGGCAACCTGCTCCAGTATACTTGCCTGGAGAATCCCATGAATAGAGGAATCTGGGGGGCTACAGTCCATGGGGTCGCAAGAGTCAGACACAACTTAGCAACTAAACCACCACCACCACCATGAAGATGTACAAGTCCTTCTAGAAATAACACACACATACAAAAAAAAGTCCTTTTTTCATCACAGGGGATTGGGATGCAAAAGTAGGGTATCAATAGATACCTGGAGTAATAGGCAAGTATGGCCTTGGGGTACAAAATGAAGCAGGGAAAAGGCTAACAGAGTTTTGCCAAGAGGATGCACTGGTCATAACAAACACCCTTTTCCAGCAACACAAGAGATGACTATTGTGATGACATGGACGTCACCAGATGGTCAATACCGAAATCAGATTGATTACATTCTTTGCAGCAAAAGATGGAGAAGCTCTATACAGTCAGGAAAAACAAGACCTGGAGCTGACTATGGCTCAGATCATCAGCTGCTTGTAACAAAATTCAGGTTTAAACTAAAGTAAATGGGGGAAACCACTAGGCCACTCGGATATATCCTAAATCAAATTCCTTATGATCGTACAGTGGACATGATGAATAGATTCAGGAGATTAGATCTGGTAGACATAGTGCCTGAAGAACTATGAATGGAGAGGCAGTGATGAAAATAATCCCAAAGAAAAAGAAAGGCAAGAAAACAAAGTGGCTGTCTGAGGAGGCATTACAAATAGCTGCGGAAAGAAGAAAAGCAAACAGGAAGGGAGCAAGGGAAAAATGTATCCAGCTGAATGCAGAGCTCCAGAGAATAGCAAGAGATAAGAAGGGCTTCTTCAATGAAAAATGTAAAGAAATAGAGGGAAAAAAATAGAATGGGAAAGACTAGAGATCTCTTCAAGAAAATTGAAGACATCAGGGGAACATTTCATGCAAAGATGGGGATGTTAAAGGACAGAAATAGTAAAGACTTATGAGAGGCAAAAGAGATTAAGAAGAGGTGGCAAGAATACACAGAAGAACTATACCAAAAAGGTCTTAATGACCTGAATAACCACCACAGTGTTGTCACTCACCTAGAGCCAGACATCCTGGAGTGTAAAGTCAAGCGGATCCAAAAAAAAAAGCACTATCACCAATAAAGCTAGTGTAGGTAATGATTTAAATTCCAGCTGAGCTATTTAAAATACTAAAAGATGATGGTGTTAAAGTGCTGCACTCCATATGTCAGTGTATTTGGGAAATCCAGTGGCCATAGGACTGGAAAAGATCAGTTTTCTTCCCAATTCCAAAGAAGGGCAGTGATAAAGAATATTCATACTACCAGACAATTGTGCTCACTTCTCATGCTAGTAAAGTGAAAGTGAAAGTCGCTCAGTCCTGTCTCTTTGTGACCCCATGGACTGTAGTCGGCCAGGCTCTTCTGTCAGTGAAATTCTAAGGTTATGCTCAAAATCCTTCAAGCTAGGCTTCAGCAGTATTTGAATTGAGAACTGCCAGATGTACAAGATGGGTTTAGAAAAGACAGAGGAACCAGACATCAAATTGCCAACATTCTTTGGATCATGGAGAAAGCAAGGGAATTCCAGAAAAAATATCTGCCTCTGATTCACTGACTAAGCGAAAGCCTTTGACACTGTTGCTGCTGTTGGTGCTAAGCCGCTTCAGTCGTGTCTGACTCTGTGCGACCCCATAGACAGCAGCCCACCAGGCTGCCCTGTCCCTGGGATTCTCCAGGCAAGAACACTGGAGTGGGTTGCCATTGCCTTCTTCGTTTGATACTGTGAATCACAACAAACTGTGGAAAATTCTTACAGAGTTGGGAATATCAAACCATCTCACCTCTTTCTTCAGACACCTATTTGTCATCAAGAAGCAATGGTTAGAACCTTACATAGAACAACTGGTTCAAAGTTGGGAAAATAGTAAGACATGGAACAATGGATTTTTCAAAATTGGGAAAGGAATACATCAAGTCTGTATATTGTTACCCTGCTTATTTAACTTATAGGAAGAGTACATCATGCAACATACCAGGCTAGATGAGTTACAAACTGGAATTAAGGTTTCTGGGAGAAATATCAACAACCTCAGGTATGCAGATGGTACCACTCTATATGGCAAATAGAAGGGGAAAAAGTGGAAGCAGTAACAGACTTTATTTTCTTGGGCTCCAAAATCCCTGCAGATGGTGACTGCAGCCATGAAATTAGAAGATACTTGCTTCTTGGAAAGAAGGCCTAGGCTGCATATTAAAAAGCAGAGACATCACTTTGTCAGCAAAGATCTGTACAGTCAAAACTATGGTTTTTCTAGTAGTCATGTAAGGATATGAGAAAGTGAAAGTGAAGTCGCTCAGTCTTGTCTGACTCTTTGCGACCCCATGGACTGTAGCCTACCAGGTTTCTCCGTCCATGGGATTCTCCAGGCAAGAATATTGGAGTAGGTTACCATTTCCTTCTCTAGGGGATCTTCCTGACCCAGGGATTGAACCTGGGTCTTCTGCGTTGGAGGCAGATGCTTTAACCTCTGAGCCACAGGGAGCTTCAAGAACTGGACCATAAAGAAGACCGAGTGCTGAGGAATTGATGCTTTTGAACTGTGGTGCTGGAGAAGACTGTTGAGATTTCCTTGGACAGCAAGGAGATCAAACCAGTCAATCCTAAGGGAAATCAATCCTGATTATTTAATGCAAGAACTGATGATGAAGCTGAAGCTCCAGCTCCAATACTTTGGCTACCTGATGTGAAGAACTGACTCACTAAGAAAAGACTGATGCTGGGAAAGATTGAGGGCAGGAGGAAAAGGAGGTGACAGAGGATGAGATGGTTTGATGGCATCATCGACTCAATTAACATGAACTTAGGAAAACTCCGGGAAATGGTGAGGGACAGGAGGCCTGCTGTGCTGCAATCCATGAGGTTGCAAAGGGTCAGACATGTCTTAGCAATTGAACAACAACAAAAAGAAGAAAATGGGGCAATTAGGTGTATAGTTGGCGGTTTGTGACTGGTTGAACTTAGTGCTTTGATTTAGAAAACTTGAGGCATTTTCCGGCCTAGATTTTGGTTTGGTTATGTAGGCTGTGTCAGTCAGTTCAGTTCAGTTGCTCAGTCCTGTCTGATTCTCTGAGACCCCATATACTGCAGCATGCCAGGCTTCTCTGTCCATCACCATCTCCTGGAGCTTGCTCAAACTCATGTCCATCGAGTCAGTGATGCCATCCAACCATTTCATCCTCTGTTATTCCCTTCTCCTCCTGGCTTCAATCTTTCTCAGCATCAGGGTCTTTTCCAATGAGTCAGTTCTTTGAATCAGGTGGCCAAAATATTGGAGCTTCTGCTTCAGCATCAGTTTTTCCATTGAATATTCAGGGTTGATTTAATTTAGGATTGACGGGCTTCATTTTCTTGCAGTCCAAGGGACTCTCAGGAGTCTTCTCCAACACCGCAGTTCTAAAGCATCAATTCTTTGGCACTCAGCTTTCTTCATGGTCCATATTTCACATCCATACATGACTACTGGAAAAACCATAGCTTGGGCTATATGGACCTTTTTTGGCAATGTAACGTCTCTGCTTTTTCATATGCTGTCTAGGATTGTCATAGCTTTTCTTCCAAGTAGCAAATGTTTTTTAATTTCATGGCTACAACCACCATCTGCAGTGATTTTGGAGCCCAAGAAAATAAAGTCATTGTTAAAGTCTAATAAACTCATTGTTTCCATTGTTTCCCCATCTATTTTCCATGAAGTGATGGGACTGGATGCTGTGATCTCTGTTTTTTGAATATTGAGTTTTAAGTCGGCTTTTCATTCTCTTCTTTCACTTTCATCAAGAGACTCTTTAGTTCCTCTCTGCTTTCTGCCATAAGGGTGGTGTCATCAGCATATCTGAAGTTATTGATATTTCCCTTGGCAATGTTGATTCCAGCTTGTGTTTCATCCATCCTGGCATTTCACATGATGCATTCTCATATAAGTTAAATAAGTAGGGTGACAATATGCAGCCTTGATGTACTCCTTTCCCAATTTGGAACCCCCTGTTCTTATATGTCTCGTTCTGTTTCTTCTTGACCTGCATACTGATTTCTCAGGAGGAAAGTGGTCTGGTATTCCTATATCTTGAAGAATTTTCCACAGTTTTTTGTGATCCACAAAGTCAAAGGCTCTGGCATAGTCAATAAAGCAGAAGTACATATTTTTCTGGAACTCTCTTGCTTTTTCAATGATCCAACAGATATTGGCAAATTGTTCTCTGGTTCCTCTGCCTCTTCTAAATCTAGATTGAACATCTGGACACTCTTGGTTCACGTACAATTGCAGTCTAGTTTGCAGAATTTTGAGCATTACTTTGCTAGCGTGTGAGATGGGTGCAACTGTGCAGTAGGTTGAACATTCTTTGGCATTGCCTTTCTTTGTGATTGGAATGAAACCTGGCCTTTTCCAGTCCTGTGGCCACTGCTGAACTTACCAAATTTGTTGAGCACATTGAGTGCAGCACTTTCACAGCATCATCTTTTAGGTTTTGAAATAGCTCAGTTGGAATTCCATTAACTCCACCAGCTTTGTTCATAGTTACGCTTCCTAATGCCCACTTGACTTCACATTCCAGGATGTCTGGCTCTAGGTGAGTGGTCACACCATTGTGATTATCTGGGTCATGAAGATCTTTTTTATATACTTCTTCTATGTTTTCTTGCCACCTCTTCTTAATATCTTCTGCTTCTGTTAGGTTCATACCATTTCTGTCCTTTATTGTGCCTGCTTTTGCATGAAATGTTCCCTTGATATCTCTAATTTTCTCGAAGAGATCTCTAGGCAATATAGATGAGTAGAATTTGCCACCCCAAAATATGTCTCTGGCATGAGGATTATTTTAAACCTGGTTATTTTTTAAGAAACTACAGATACAGGAAAAACTGAAAGCTGAGTAGTAGAAGTTCCTCTTTTGTTAGATACATTTACATCTGTAAGGGCAATCTCCATTTCTAAAATTGTGTCTCTTGCTTTAAGAGAAAGAAGATGACATTATTTCTAGAAACTCTTATCAATGCAGAAGACAAAGAATTAAGTTTACATAACAATCTTATCCTTTACTGCACTTTTTCTGGTAGCCTCTCATAACTGACTCCACTCACCCCTAACATCCTTTCTTGTTTTTAGCAAAAAAAAAAAAAAGTGTTTTTAAAGTGATTGTGGAACAGGAAGGAAGGGAGCTGGGCAAAACCTTTGAAAGACTGACACAGCCTGAGGACACAAAATATACTGAGTAGAATCAAATGGAACCAAGATGGCAGCCAAATCTACTTGACTAGACCTTGATTATAATCAGTAACACTCACAGGAACATATCAGCACCAAGAGATGCCATGACAATTTCTAAGTGGTTTAGCCACTAAATTGCATTCAAATTTTGTGACCCCATGGACTGTAGCCTGTCAGGCTCCTCTGTCCAGGGGATTCTCCAGGCAAGAATACTCGAATGAGTTGCCATTTCCTTCTCCAGTGGATCTTTCCAACCCAGGAATCAAACCCAGGTCTCCTGCATTGCAGACAAGTGCTGAGGCCAAGCATCAAAGACCAAAAAGTGGGTGGTGGCCAATTCCTGGAAATCTCTGCTCTTTTCCCAAAACAGAATAATCCTATCACTCATTAACCTATGAAATTATCCAGTCCATAGAAGCTAACCATACCACTTTTCAAGGCCACACTCAGCCCTCTGTGTTGGCCCACACCTTGTCTATGGAATGTGTTTCTCTCTAAATAAATCCACTTCTTACCTATCATTTTGTCTCTCACTGAATTCTTTCAGTGATGAGACATTAAAAATCTGAGCTTCATTAGGTCCTAAAACCAGGTGTGTGATCTCAGTTGGAAGACCATGGGTTTTGGCAGAGTTTGAGTCTTGATCACGTGGGTTAGAGTCCCACACTGGATTTTGTCCAGGATTGGAGTCCCAATCTGAGGTGAATGGTTTCAGTGTTTTCCCCATTTGGGGGAGTTAGTTTTCCTGAATCTCTCTCATGTACATAGGAGGTATATATGTTATTAAACCTTGTTGTTTTTCTGCTGTTAACCTGTCTCATAGAAATTTGATTTTTTATTAGGCTAACCAAAGAACCTAGAAGAGTAGTAGGTGTGAAATAAAGTTCAGATTTCATGGCAAGATGAGACACACTTAAATATAAACAATTTCTCTGCCCTTTGGCCCCCTTTTTCTCTTCTATTGTGCAATGTGTATCTGTATCACACATTGATCAAACCTCCCCATGGGCAGAAACACCTGCTCAACCATATAGAGAAACATTCTTTTAGCATCAACAAGACAACGCTTTAAAAGATAACATTCCTTTTTCGTCTTGTAAGGAGTCACAATGACACACCACTCTGTACTTGCAGATCTGGATTGTACAAGGTGTCAGTAATAATGTTGATAGCTTGGCTTCTCTGCACTGGGTCTGAATTGAATCTTTGAGACAGAAGTTGGGTGAAGTAGAAAAGGATAGCTTTATTGCTTGCCAGGTAAAGGGGGCCACAGCAGACTCTTGCCTCAGAAAAACTATGTATCTCAACTCAGAAGGATTTGATGAGGAGTTTCATAGCAATATTTCAAGGGTGGAGTTGCTGGAAAAATTAGGGCGTTTGCAGTGTCTCAGGTGATTTCAGTTCAGGTCAGTTGCTCAGTCCTGTCTGACTCTTTGAGAATCCCTGGACTGCAGCACACCAGGCTTTCCTGCCCAGCACTATCTCCTGGAGCTTACTCAAAATTGTGCCCATTGAGTCAGTGGTGCCATCCAACCGTCTCACCCTCTTTCATCCCCTTCTTCACCTGCCTTCAATCTTTCCCAGTCAGAGTCTTTTCTAATGAGCCAGCTCTTTGCATTGGGTGGCCAAAGTATTGGAGCTTCAGCTTTAGCATCAGTCCTTCCAAAGAATATCCATGGTTGATTTCCTTTAGGTTTGATCTCCTTTCACTTAAATGGACTCTCAAGAGTCTTCGCCAACACCACAGTGCAAAAACATCAGTTCTTCGGCACTCAACTCTCTTTATGGTCCAACTCTCACATCCATACATGACTACTGGAAAAACCGTAGCTTGGACTATATGGACCTCTGTCGGCAAAGTAATGTCTCTGCTGTTTAGCAATGTCTATGCTGTCTAGGTTTGTCAATAGCTTTTCTTCCAAGGAAGAAGCATTTTTAAATTTCATGGCTACACCACCATCTGCAGTGATTTTGAAGCCCAAGAAAATAGTCTCACACTATTTCCATTTTTTGCTCATCTATTTGCCATGAAGTGATGAGACAGGATACCAAGAGCTTTGTTTTTTGAATGTTGAGTTTTAAGCCAGGTTGTTCACTCTCCTCACTCACTTTCATGAAGAAGCTCTTTAGTTCCTCTTTGCTTTCTGCCATAAGAGTGGGGTCATCAACATATCTGAGGTTATTGATATTTCTCCTGGCAATCTTGATTCCAGTTTGTGCTTCAACCAGCCCAGCATTTTGTGTGAAGTACTCTGCTTATAAATTAGATAAGCAAGGTGACAATATGCAGCCTTGATGTACTCCTTTCTGAATTTGGAACCAGTCCATTGTTCCATGTCTGGTTCTAAATTTTGCTTCTTGACCTGCGTTTAGATTTCTTAGGAGGCAGGTAAGGTGGTTTGGTATTCCCATCTCTTGAAGAATTTTCCACAGTTTATTGTGATCCACACAGTCAAAGGCCTTAGCCTAGTCAATGAAGCAGAAGTAGTTTTTTTTTTTTTTTGGAGTTCTTGCTTTTTCTATGATCCAATGGATGTTGGTAATTTGATCTTTGGTACTTCTGCCTTTTCTAAATCCATCTTGAACATCTGGACATTCTCAGTTCATGTATTATTGAAGCCTAGCTTGCAGAATTTTGAGCATTACTTTGCTACCATGTGAAATGAGTGCAACTGTGCAGTAATTTGAGCGTTCTTTGGTTATTGCCTTTCCTTGGGATTGGAATGAAAACTGACCTTTTCCAGTCCCATGGCCACTGCTGAGCCTTCCAAATTTATTGAACATGTCGAGTATAGCACTTTCACAGTATCATCTTTTAGGATTTGAAATAGCTCAGCTGGAATTCCATCATCTCCACCAGCTTTGTTCATCAGTGATGCTTTCTAATTCCTAAGGGCCACTTGTGCTCATATTCCAGGATGTCTGGCTCTAGGTGAGTGATCACACCATCATGGTTATCTGGGTCATTAAGATCTTTTCTGTGTATTCTTGCCACCTCTTCTTAATATCTTCTGCTTCTGTTAGGTCCATACTGTTTCTGTCTTTTATTGTGCCCATCTTTGCATGAAATGTTCCCTTGGTATCTCTAATTTTCTTGAAGAAATCTCTAGTCTTTTCCATTCTATTGTTTTTCTCTATTTCTTTGTTTTGATCACTTTGGAAGGCTTTCTTATCCCTCCTTGCTGTTCTTTGGAACTCTGCATTCAGATGGATATATTTTTCATTTTCTCCTTTGCCTTTTGCTTGTCTTCTTTTCTCAGCTATTTGTAAGGCTTCCTCAGACAACCATTTAGCCTTCTTGCATTTCTTTTTCTTGGGATAGTTAGTTTCCAAATTTTGATGAGTTTCCCTAGGTCCGTTAGTCTTGCCTCAGGTGGTTTCTTGGTTGCTCCTCCCTTGATAAGTCAAGCTTTGGAATCTGCCCTTTGGGACCCAGGGATTTTCATGGAGGTTGAAGTCTTGCCTACAAGGAACAAGGTGTCAAAAAAGGCTTCTGTCCCCAGGAGCTCTCAGTCCACTAGTTTCAATAATATGTTATTTAATATAGAGCCCTTTGTCTCAAAAAACTTACATAACCATGCTTTGACTTCTAACAGGCAGTTCTTAGAGCTTTCTGAGATGCTCTTTCCAAATTATAATACTCAATTTGGCTTGAATAAAATTTTCCATTTCTTTCTTAGATTGACTGATTAATTTTTCATGAACAAAGGAAAAAATTTTTTCCAATAGCTATAGTGGCATTAAAACCACCTCAATCTAATTGCTTCTTTGTTTAGTTAATTTCACAACTCTAAGCTAGTGCTGATGATAACTTGAATCACTTTGACACAGTATCATGCAACGAATTACTAAGGTTCCATGCCTTCATCTGCCACTCTTCTCCACCTCAGGGATCAGACTGGGTGCATTTACTGTTGGCCTGAGCCTGAGAGTGAAGAAAGTTATTCTGACGTTCCTCAAATATATGAGCAACCTAATCTAGATGTCTATTTTGAGGGTATATTTTCTGAGGTCACTCCTGGAACCAATTAATTCCACTGAAACAGGAGGAAATGGGCAAGGCACAACCTTTAAAAGAATGATATAGTCCAAGAACATGACATAAACTGATTAGAAAAAAACAGGTCCAAGATGGTTCATGAGTTGGCTTCTACTAGAATTTGAGCCTCAGTATACATGCCAAAGCTTCCCTAGTGGCTCAGAGGGTAAAGCATCTGCCTGCACTGCAGGTAGACCTGGGTTTGATCCCTGGGTCAGGAAGATCCTCTGGAGAAGGAAATGGCAACCCACTCCAGTACCTTTGCCTGGAAAATCTCATGGATGGAGGAGCCCAGTAGACTACAGTCCATGGGGTCGCAAAGAGTCAGACATGACTGAGCGACTTCACTTTCCTTTACTTTCCTAAACACGCCAAAGAATTATCAAACTACCACACAATTGCACTCATCTCACATGCTAGTAAAGTAATGCTCAAAATTCTCCAAGCCAGGCTTCAGCAATACGTGAACTGTGAACCTCCAGATGTTCAAGCTGGTTTTAGAAAAGGCAGAGGAACCAGAGATCAAATTGCCAACATCTGCTGGATCATGGAAAAAGCAAGAGAGTTCCAGAAAAACGTCTATTTCTGCTTTATTGACTATGCCAAAGCTTTTGACTGTGTGGATCACAATAAACTGTGGAAAATTCCGAAAGAGATAGGAATACCAGACCACGTGACCTGCCTCTTGAGAAACCTATATGCAGGTCAGGAAGCAGCAGTTAGACCTGGACATGGAACCACAGACTGGTTCCAAATAGGAAAAGGAGTATGCCAAGACTGTATATTGTCACCCTGCTTATTTAACTTCTATGCAGAGTACATTATGAGAAACACTGGGCTGGAAGAAACACAAGCTGGAATCAAGATTGCCAGGAGAAATATCAATAACCTCAGATATGCAGATGACATCACCCTTATGGCAGAAAGTGAAGAGGAACTAAAAAGCCTCTTGATGAAAGTGAAAGAGGAGAATAAAAAAGTTGGCTTAAAGCTCAACGTTTAGAATACTAAGATCATGGCATCTGGTTTCATCACTTCATGGGAAATAGATGGGGAAACAGTGTCAGACTTTATTGTTTTGGTCCCAATAAAATGATGATTGCAGCTTTGAAATTAAAAGATGCTTACTCCTTGGAAGGAAAGTTATGACCAACCCAGATAGCATATTGAAAAGCAGAGACATTACTTTCCCAACAAAGGTCCATCTAGCCAAGGCTATGGTTTTTCCAGTGGTCATGTATGAATATGAGAGTTGGACTATGAAGAAAGCTGAGTGCTGAAGAATTGATGCTTTTGAACTGTGGTGTTGGAGAAGTGTCTTGAGAGTCCCTTGGACTGCAAGGAGATCCAACTAGTCCATCCTAAAGGAGATCAGTCCTGGATGTTCATTGGAAGGACTGATGCTAAAGCTGAAACTCCAGTACTTTGGCCACCTCATGATAAGAACTGACTCAATGGAAGACTCTGATGCTGGGAAGGATTGGGGGCAGGAGGAGAAGGGTACGACAGAGGATGAGATGGCTGGATAGCATCATGGACTCGATGGACGTGAGTCTGCTTGAACTCCAGGAGTTGGTGGTGGACAGGGAGGCCTGGCATGCTGCGATTCATGGGGTCGCAAAGTTGGACATGACTGAGCGACTGAATTGAACTGAACTGAACTGAGGTGATACATACATTGTAACATATCATCAAGTTAAATGACTCACCCACAGGCACTATGGAAGTTGTAAGGCTGACCATAAAGATCAAAAACTGGATGGTGGCCCATTTTCTGGAAATTCCCACCCCTTCCCCAAAATAGTTGGAATACTCTTCCCGCTCATTAGCCTATGAAATGAGCCACTGTTTAAATAAATTCACTTCTAATCTATCACTTTGTCTCTCACTGAATTCTTTCTGTGACGAGACATCAAGAACCTGAACTTCAATAAGTCCTGAGACCAGGTGTGTGATCTCAATTAAAAGAACATGGGCTCAAGTCTCAATCTGGGTTGCACGATTTCACTATCAGCCAGAGTCCCAGGAGGGAACAGATGCTAAACTAAAATTAGAATGACTCGAGAAGGACTATTTGCAAATGTGAGAGCAAAGTTTAGGGGAACCACTACCTTCAGAACAATGACTGCATGGACCTATTAGCATGGAGATCTAAGGGTAAAGGGAGGGACAGAGAGATTACCAGAGACAGGAAACAAAAGCCAAGAGGGTACCTGACAAGTTCTTAAGTTCTGATCAACTTCTTAGTGACCTTTCAGGGAGGGAGCCAAGGGAGTGAATGCCCAGACCTCTCCCTCTATGGGAAAATGCTCAGTCATGTTGGACTCTTTGGGACCCCAGGGACTGTAGCCTGCCAGGCTCCTCTATNACCTGACAAGTTCTTAAGTTCTGATCAACTTCTTAGTGACCTTTCAGGGAGGGAGCCAAGGGAGTGAATGCCCAGACCTCTCCCTCTATGGGAAAATGCTCAGTCATGTTGGACTCTTTGGGACCCCAGGGACTGTAGCCTGCCAGACTCCTCTATCTGTGGGATTTCCCAGGCAAGAATACTGGAGTGGGTTGCCATTTCCTTCTCCAGGGGATCTTCCTGACCCAGGGATTGAACTTGGTCTCCTGCATTGCAGGGAGACTCTTTTACTGTCTGAGCCATCAGGGAATCCCTCTATGTACTGATGTGTTATTGGTTTTCCCCACTGGCCAGCAAATATTGATCATCTTCCTGGAGTGGGTGTAGAAATGGGGAGAGTAAAATGAGAGGGGTGAGCAAAGCATCTCCACCACAAGCGGCTAACTGTATGCCAAGTAAGAGTATCAAAGTAACACAAGGAAGAGAGGGGTCATTATATTCATATCAAAGTTGAATACAAGGAACAAAGTGACAAATAAAATAAAGTAACTCAACAAAAAGCCCTACACCACCTTCATGGACACTTTTTTTTTTTTTTTGCACCTAATAGCATAGCTACAAAAATATGAAAAAACCTAGCTGCAAGAAATCTAAGGAGAAATCAACAGATGGAATATAGTGATGTTCAGATACATTTTTTGCAAGACAAAGAAACTTTAAATAAATTTTTTTCTCTGCCCATTGGGCCTTTCCCTCCAATCCCATTAATGCATCTGCATTAATCAGACTTCCTTAGAAGATAACTTCTTTCTCAAGCTTGTGTGGGGTCACAATGACCCACTACTGACTTTACAACTGTGCTTTTCCTGGTAACCTCCTATAACTTATTTTTTGGTGTGTGTATAAGCCATCAACATGTCCTTTGGTGTATAATCCTTTGTTTCAAAAAGGTGTTTAACTGTGCTTTAACCTCTGATGGGTGGAACAGTCCTCAGAGCTTTTTGGAAGACTATCTCTTGGGTTATAATCCTAATGTTAGCTTGAATAAAATTTTCTGTTTCTTCCCTAGATTGACCAGTGGCTAATTTTTTTTTTCAACAGTGAGAGGCATTATACAATATTAATAGGAAAACCCAAGATACTTTTCTAGCTATGATTAGGCTGCAAAACTGGAAGACATACCATAGAACAGGAGCTGGAGATTTCCATAGAAAAGATGTAACATAGACGTGGCCAGAGTTACAAGCTAAGATCCAAGCACTGGTCTAGAGAATTTGTAGTATTACAGCTTTAAAAAGAGATGTTTATCAATTAGGATTCAATTCAGCTGCGATTAGCAGAAAGCCCCCAAATCACATAGACTTAAACAGGATATAGTTCAACGACCAGAGGAAGGCAGTCTAAGGTTGGTATGGTGGCTCTACACAAAATCCTCAGGAACGCAAGCTACTTTCACATTTCTGCCTCACTGTGTATAAAAGGTGGCTTTTAACTCATGGTTAAAAATGGAGCCATGGACTTGTTCATACCGTGATCAGCAAGGAGGAGGAAGAGGGGAAGAACAGATAAAGCAGAAGGGAAGGGAAGCTCTTGGGAGTTGCCCTACAATACTTTTGCTTATATTCCTGGGGCTAGAACTTTCATACTTCCATGTCTACATCACATAAAATATAGAATTCTTTTTCATGTTCTTGCTGGTTGAAAATCTATGACTAAGAAAAACGGTGAGAGAAGATACTGAGAAGCAACCAGCAGTTAGTCTCAGCCACAGCCAGCCCTTCATACACTTCCTGAAACACAGTCAACATTTCTTCTTTGTGGGAGAAATGTCAGTGGTTTTTATTAGGTGGATAAATGAGAAAAGAAAAACGAGAAAGTTGGAGTTAGGTTGGAGTTATATCCTCAAGTTCTGTTTTCAGTTTGACCCATAAAGTTGGAAAATCAGGTGGCAAGATAGTGCAAGACCAAGCCTAAATTTTCTTCTCTTGTTAAAGTACCTGTGTGCATGGACTGCCCAGTTAAAGACCAGTTGTGTTGGTTTTTTACTCCTCTTTATTGAGATGGTGCCAGAAATGACTTTGGACTCATTGATGGGACCTCTCTTAATGGTTCAGACACCCTTTTTCATCATCTGTCTTAAAAAATGTAAATAATTTTACTTGGACTAGGAACAACTCTTGGCTCTTAGTTTAGTAGTCAAGAGACCAATGAGTCTTATATTTACAGGTATATAAGAGTTACCCAGTACATTTGTTGAAAATTCTTAGTAATGGACCCCATTACCCAGATATTCTGATGCAAAGTCAGATATGGGGTAGGACTTGCAATCTATATTTAAACAAGTTTTTCAGATAATTTCAACACATATACTTGAGTAGCACTATCAGAAATATATTGTGAGCCACATGTCATTTTAAATTTCCTAGTAATCACTTTTAAAAAAACAAGAAGAAATTGGTAACATTAATTTGAATAATATATCTTATGTGGTGGTTTAGTTGCTAAATTGTGTCGACTCTTGTTACCCCATGGACTGTGGTCTGCCAGGCTCCTCTGTCCATGGGGTTTCTCCAGGCAAGAATACTGAAGTGGGTTGCCATTTCCTTCTCCAATATCTTATGTAACACAATATATCTAAAACATTATCATGTAGACATGTAATCCACCTTAAAAATGATTAATAAAATATTTTATATTTTTTTCTACTAAGTCCTCAATACCTGGCCTGTGCATTTTATACTTAGGGTACACCTCACTGGGACCTACCACCTGGCAAATGCTCCACCACCATATGAGGCAATGGCTTTTACACTGGACAGGGCAGTTTTCAAGGCTGAGTCAGCACTAGATTGAAACTATGGAGGTCAGAAACTGCATTTCATTCTTATATTTGTAGAGCCTAGCAAAGTGCCTAGAATACAGGAAGTGTTCAAAAAATGTTGGTCGGCTAGTTAGTTAGTCACAGTAACAGTCTGAGCTATAACCACACGAAGCTATGTGCCAATGGCTGTTACTGTGTCAGGGAAAGAGCCCCAAGGTTTTTTTTTTTTGGGGGGGGTAGGCGCAGAAATTTCTGGGGTGTTCAGAAATCTGCTAGGACAGTTAATAGGTGGTATTTAGAATTCTATTAAGAATAACTTCAAAGGCATGAAGGAGGAGGAACTCACTTCAAAGGCTTTAAGAGGAGAAATAGAGCAAGTTAGCAAAGACTGTTGCTAGGACAACCTTCTTAGGATTGAAAGAGGAGACTCGGACACTGTAGACTGGGGTTGGTATGGCTGTGATCTCTCCTTTTGTAATAGACTCTCCTTTTGCCTGGCTCGAAGGAAGAACAGTTTTAAAATGGCTATTTAAAAGTGGAATTTGGAGCCACAGGGCTGTGTGGCACTAAAAGGGTTTAAGTGCAAAGAGAAGGAAAAAGGACTGAAAGTTGATTGGAAAAGGGCCACCTGAAGTAAAGTACAATCACAAGGGTTCCTATTAAATTACTAGAATATGCAGTCCAAGAAGAACTTTTATCTCCCAGTTGCTGGGAGTCTCCATTTATGGGCATCAAGGATAGGGAACAAAGTAAGTTTTTCCTGGGGCTTCTCTGGTGGCACAGAAGGTAAAGAATCTGCTTGCAATGCAAAAGATCTGGGTTTGATCCCTGGTTAGGGAAGATTCCCTGGAGAAGTGAATGGCTACCCACTCCAGTATTCTTGCCTGGAGAATCCCATTGACAGGAGAGCCTGGTGGGCTACCATCCATGGGGTCTCAAAGAGTCCAACCGACTGAAGAACTAACATTTTCACTTTAGAATATCATTAGATCAAGCAGTTTAAAATTGTTAAGAAAGTAATTAATGGGAACTAAAGTGATTTTATTTTCTTAAGTCTTTTTCTCAATTTATCATTGAAATCTTTATAAAGGTATTAGCTGATAATTAATATTTAAGTTTTTAAATAAATTCTAAATAATGAGCTTTTGTTGGGCAATTATTGGGCAATTGTTGGGCAATTTGTTGAGCTTTCCATTTATTTAATTTCCAGAAAAAATGTTTTCTTTTTTATCTACAATTTACTGATTTTTTTAAAAAAATTGAAATTAAGAGATTAAGTGATTTGTCTGAGAACTGTTTTTATAGGAACAATAGAACTAGGGATAATTTTTATAGTGTGCTTTCCACTTTAAGAAATACTTGTATTATTGCTCATAAAAACCTTAACTACACTGTAAAATTCAAATTTGTACCATGATGGTAAATTCGTAGGGCCTTAGAGGATCTGATATTAACAATAGGCTACAAATGTATATTTACATAGTAAAAGTGACATTTGAGAAATCAGTTCAGTTCAGTCACTCAGTCATCTGCGACTCTCTACGACCCCATGAACCACAGCACGCCGGGCATCTCTGTCCATCATCAACTCCTGAAGTCCACCCAAACCCATGTCCATTGAGTCGGTGATGCCATCCAACCATCTCATCCTCTGTCATCCCCTTCTCCTGCCCTCAATCTTTCCCAGCATCAGGGTCTTTTCAAATGAGTCAGCTCTTCAAATCAGGTGGCCAAAGATTTGGAGCTTCAGCTTCNCAAAGAATATAATCAATCTGATTTTGGTGTTGACCATCTGGTGATGTCCATGTGCTGAGTCTTCTTTTGTGTTGTTGGAAGAGGGTGTTTGCTATGACTAGTGCATTTTCTTGGGAAAACTCTATGAACCTTTGCCCTGCTTCATTCTGTACTCCAGGGCCAAATTTGCCTGTTACTCCAGCTGTTTATTGACTTTCTACTTTTGCATTCCATTTGCCTATAATGAAAAAGGACATCTTTTTTGGGTGTTAGTTCTAAAAGGTCTTGTAGGTCTTCATAGAACTGTTCAACTTCAGCTTCTTCAGTGTTACTGGTTGGGGCATATGCTTGGATTACCATGATATTGAATGGTTTGCTTTGGAAACGAACAGATCATTCCCTTGTTTTTGACACTGCATCCAAATACTGCATTTCAAACTCTTTCTTTGACCATAATGGCTACTCCGTTTCTTCTGAGGGATTCCTGCCTGCACTAGTAGATATAATGGTCATCTGATTTAAATTCACCCATTCCAGTCCATTTTAGTTAGCTGATTCCTAGAATGTTGATGTTCACTCTTGTCATCTCCTGTTTGACCACTTCCAATTTGCCTTGATTCATGGACCTGACATTCCAGGTTCCTATGCAATATTGCTCTTTACAGCATCAGACCTTGCTTTTATTACCAGTCACATCCACAACTGGGTGTTGTTTTTGCTTTGGCTCCATCCTTTCATTCTTTTTGGAGTTATTTCTCCACTGATCTCCAGGAGCATATTGGGCACCTGCTGATCTGGGGGTTCATCTTTCAGTATCCTATCATTTTGCCTTTTCATACTGTTCATGGGGTTCTCAAGGCAAGAATATTGAAGTGGTTTGCCATTCCCTTCTTCAGTGGACCACATTGTGTCAGACCTCTCCGCCATGACCCGTCCATCTCGGGTGGCCCCACATGGCATGGCTTAGTTTCACTGAGTTAGACAAGCCTGTGGTCCATGTGATCAGATTGGCTAGTTTTCTGCGATGTGATTCCAGCCTGTCTGCCCTCTGATGCCCTTTCTTAGTGCCTACTGTCTTACTTGGGTTTCTCTTTCCTTGGACGTGGGGTAAGATGTATTTGAGAAATACATTTCCCTAATGATATTAGGAGAAATTGAAATAAGCAGAGACTGGAGGCAAATGCAGTAGTACAAATAATTTATCATAATCCCAGCAGGAGGTGGATAGAGCCTGGAGTATAAAAAGGCATTTAGGGGACTTGTCTTGAAGTCCAGTGGTTAAGACTCTGGTCTTTCCTTACAAGGGGCACAGATCCAATCCCTGCTCAGGGAACTAAGATTCCACACACTGTGTGGCATGGCCAAGAAAAATTTTTTAAAAAGGCATTTGTACACAGAGAAAGGAAGGTGCTGGTGATGATCTTTAGTGACTGGTCTCAACTACTCTTCTCTCTTTTATTTTCTATAGGGTTCTCTAATCAGATAAGTGTGATTATTATTTCTATTCCATTTATTGCCACTTTGGTATTGAATACTGATTTCTCCAGCTTCATGTACCTTCCTTGTTTTCTGTAGAGAAATAATTGGATGAAGAATAGATTAATTCCACTTCCTTTGTCGAATGTGAAATTAATTTGCCCATTTTGTAAGATAATGCAGAAAAGATTCAAAATTCAAGGAGGTAGACATGAGTCAGAGGGTTTTTCAAAGGAATATTTTCTAACCTAATAGTAAGCCATCATCAGAAGTTATCTGCACTTCTCCTCAACCCTTTTTGGTGAGGGTGGCTTTTTTAACTTGAAAGTTATAATAGTGGGGACAACCCTCTTCACCTCTCCTCCATCCCAAGTTCTCCTCCCATCTAAGGAGAAGGAGCTCGAGAGTCCTCCATAGTCAAATTATACAACCAAGGAATTGAATACTCTAACTTTCTTTTCCGATCTAAAATTTTTTCTCCTATTTAAAATTTTGTTTTGTTTTTGACTGTGCCACACAGCATGCAGGGATCTTAGTTCCTCAACCAGGAATCAAACCCATGCCCCCTACAGAGGAAGCATGGAGTTTAACCACTGGACCACCAGGGATTTCCCAGGCCTAAATTTTTGACAATGATACCCATTTGTGGTATTCAAATGTTTCTGCCAAAATGAAAGGAACTAGAAAATCTAGAAATTTGGGGATTTATAGGCTTGGAAAACAGATTGCTTTTCAGCCTGATGAATGAAATTTAGATATAAAGGCTGATAACAATCCTCTTTTCAAGGATTAAATCAGAGATGTGACCATCACGCCATTAACAAAACTCTTTACCATATTAAGGCGAAGTCAAGCAAATCTTTTTAGTTAGACCAAATGGCCTAGGGATGGTAGTGGGTGAAGTAGGGGTATTAAAGGTATGGTTCTGTCACCGGAGCTTGATAGTTAAGCCAGACAGAAATATGTGGTGAGAAAGCGAAAAAATATAGAATGCTCCCCCCACCCCCACCCCCCAAAATAATGTATAGCTAGAAGTAAACTGTGTTTGGTGTTATTGGTGCTTTCAGTTAACTGTAATCAGAAAAGAAGCTGACTGGAGTAGGTGCCAGAAGAACTGCCATCGTGGACTAAAACGATAAAATTGTTGAAGATATAAAATCATACTTAGCCCCCAACCTTGTATCAGCAGGAAAAAGGTTAAAAAAGTTACTCAGTCCCCAAGGAGGACATATTCTCCAACTCTCTTTTCAAATATAGCTGAGGAGCAAAATAGAAAAGGAAGGAAATTCCAGTGGGTGGAACTGCAGAAAGTCATGGACGGTGGAACCTTACCAAGGAGTAAACAGGAGCTAATATGGACCTGTCTCTGCAGTGTATCTCCTATTCAGTCCCTCTTCAAATGAGAGTATTTTGTATGTATACTGCATCTGTTCCCCCATGGTCCCTTGGTTGTATAAGGGATAAATGTTTTGTACTTTTAATTATAGGCATGATATCTCAGATTTTTGTTCATCAAATATTCACTCCTCTCCACTCTTCTTTGTGTGGCAGTATATTTCCATTCTTAATACTTTAAACATGACCTTCTTTTGTGATTTGTAAACCTCTAACTTGGTTTGGCTGCTGCTGCTAAGTCACTTCAGTCGTGTCTGACTCTGTGCGACCCCATAGATGGCAGCCCACCAGGCTCCCCCGTCCCTGGGATTCTCTAGGCAAGAATACTGGAGTGGGTTGCCATTTCCTTCTCCAATGCATGAAAGTGAAAAGTGAAGTCGCTCACTCGTGTCGGACTCTTAGCGACCCCATGGACTGCAGCCCCTCAGGCTCCTCTGTCCATGGGATTTTCCAGGTTTAGCTCAGTTCAGTTCAGTTCAGTCTCTCAGTCATGTCCGACTCTTTGCGACCCCATGAATCGCAGCACACCAGGCCTCCCGGTCCATCATCAACTCCCAGAGTTCACTCAGACTCGTGTCCTTCGAGTCAGTGATGCCATCCAGCCATCTCATCCTCTGTAGTCCCCTTCTCCTCCTGCCCCCAATCCCTCCCAGCATCAGAGTCTTTTCCAATGAGTCAACTCTTCGCACGAGGTGGCCAAAGTTTGGTTTGGCTAACAGAATGCAAATGTATGTAAAGTCTTCAAATATTGAGCATTTATTTGGTTTGTGCTCTCCTGTGCTTAAAAACTGCCACTAATTGAGCATATTTCTTCAACCAAGAATACACGAAGACACCTGGAGAAGTAGTGAACCAAATTCAAGCAAAACCAGAAAAGTTTGTTTTAAACTATTGAATTTAGGTGTGGTATATTACACATCACTATTGTATTAAGAGCTGACTAATACATTCATTCTTTGAATGAAGAGAAGCTATATCTGGATATGAAGTAAAGAAATAGCGACAATCTCAGATACGCAGATGATACCAGTCTAATGGCGGACAGCAAAGAGGAACTAAAGAGCCTCTTGATAAGGGTGAAAAAGGACAGTTCAAAAGCTGGCTTAAAACTCAACATTAAAAACAACTAAGATGGCATCCAGTCCCATAACTTCCTGGCAAATAAATGGGAAAAGAGTGGAAGCAATTACAGATTTTCTTTTCTTGGGCTCCAAAATCACTGCGGATGGTGACTGCAGCCACGAAATTAAAAGATGCTTGCTCCATGGAAGAAAAGCTATGACAAATTTAGACAGTGTATTAAAAAGCAGAGACTTTACTTAGAAAACAAAGGTCTGTCTAGTCAAAGCTATGGTTTTTTCAGTAGTTATGTATGGATGTGAGAGTTGGACGTAAAGAAAGCTTAGCACCAAAGAACTGATGCTTTTGCACTCTGGTGCTGGAGAAGACTCTTGAGAATCCCTTGGACTGCAAGGAGATCAAACCAGTCAATCCTAAAGGAAATCAACCCTGAATATTCATTGGAAAAACTGATGTCGAAGTTGAAGCACTAATACTTTGGCACCTGGTGTGAAGAGCTGACTCATTGGAAAAGATCTTGATTCCAGGAAAGATTGAGGACAGGAGAAGGAGGTGGCAGGGGATGAGATGGTTGGATGGCATCACTGATTCAATGAACATGATCTTGGGGGAATTCTGAGAGATGGTGAAGGACAAGAAGCCCTGATGTGCTGCAGTCCTTGGGGTTGCAAAAAGTTGGACACAACTTAGAGACTGAACAACAACAGTGATGTTGAGAGAACACATATCATGCCATATGTAGAGTCTATCCTGACTTGAGGTTGATACTCTAACTAGTGCAGACTTTCAGACTGTTAACTTGGGGAGGTTGTGAATGCACTTGGGGTTTAGGAAAAAGAGTGAATTAAATAGTTAATGACCATAAGGTATACAACAGTTGTCTGTACCCCCGCCCCCAATTTGTAGGCACATAGTAGAATAGTATTTCCTGACCCCTTGTGATTTTGAAGGGTCAAATAACTAGTTCTGATAAATGAGTTGTGACCAGAGTGACATGCATTTGCTAATATGAAGGCCTCCAGGGCTTTCAGGCTTTCTTTTCATTTTTGCACAGCGATTGATATTCTAGACTATGGATGCTCTGTCAGCCTGGGGCCTGACTAAGAACACAGATGACATAGACCAGAGCCCCCAAAACACTCAGCAGAAGTGTAGTGTTAGTAAGAAATATTAGTCTTTTCTGTGTTAAGCTCACAAGCGTGCTGTAGTGGGAGGTAAGATCTTTACCACCTATTTTTGGATTTGGATTTGCTGTCTGGATGTGGAATAGCCAGACTGATATTTTCCTAGCATTCATACTGAGTTTTTGTACTGTCCATTCACATTCTACTTGTTCAATGCCCTTGCTCTGCTAGTTATTAAACAATTTGAGAGAATTCCCTAATGGTTCAGAGGTTAAGACTCAGTGCTTTCACTGAAGTAGCCTGGGGTTCAATCCCTGCTTGGGAATTAAGATCCTGCAAGCTGCACTGTGTGGCCAAAAAAAAAAAAAAAAAAATTGAATACTATCCCCTTGGCTGGCCAAAAATAATGGGAAATGCACAGGATAATGTTGCAATAAACATTTTGATTATGGAGAATATTTATTTATTCATAAAAATTTTAATTAATAGATTACATCACTGGTATAGACTCCCCAAAGAAAGCATATTATCTTACATTATCATTGTACTGTGCAAGCATGCCAAGTTGCTTCAGTTGTGTCTTACTCTTTGCGACACTATGGACTATATCCCACCAGGTTCCTCTGTCCATGGGATTTCCAAGGCAAGAATACTAGAATGGGTTGCCATTTCCTCTTCAGGGGATCTTCCCAACCCAGGGATCATACCAGTGCCTCCTGCAGCTCCTGCGTTGCAGGCATGTTCTTTACCACTGAGCCACTGGGGAAGTTCCTGTCATTGTACTAAGTAAAGTAAATATTTGCCTGAACCAGGAAATGCCTTATGAGTCAACTCATGTTTAGTTATTAAGACTAAAATATACAAATCAAGACTCACTTGTCTCACTGTGCCCACTCACTTGTCTCACTGTGCCACAGTTACTTTGTGATAAATAATGGCCAGTCCTCAACAATTCCTTACCTTGTAAGATCTGCTTTAAAAGTCTCCAAGACTAAAACTCTAAAAATCAGTTCAGTTCAGTCAATCAGTCATGTCCAACTCTTTGCCACCCCATAGACTGCAGCATACTAGGCGTCGGCGTCCACCACCAACTCCCTGAGCTGCTCAAACTCATGTCCATCCAGTCAGTGATGCCATCTAACCATCTCATCCTGTGTTGTCCCCTTCTCCACCTGCCTTCAATCTTTTTCAGCATCAGTGCTGGGAAATGAGTTAGCTCTTCACTTCAGGTGGCCAAAGTATTGGAGCTTCAGCTTCAGCATCAGTCCTTCCCAATGAATATTCAGGACTGATTTCCTTTAGGATTGACTGGTTGGATCTCCTTGCAGTCCAAGGGATTCTCAAGAGTCTTCTCCAACACCACAGTGCAAAAGCATCAATTCTTTGGTGCTAGGCTTTCTTTATGGTCCAAATCTAACATCCATACATGACGACTGGAAAAACCATAGCTTTGACTAGACAGACCTTTGTTGGCAAAGTAATGTCTCTGCTTTTTAATATGCTGTCTAGGTTGACAATAGCTTTTCTTCCAAAGTAATATCTCTGCTTTTTAATATGCTGTCTAGGTTGACAATAGCTTTTCTTCCGAGGAGCAAGCATCTTTTAATTTCATGGTTGCAAGTGATTTTGCAGCCACCTGTAGTGATTTTGAAGCCCCCTAAAATAAAGTCAATCACTGTTTCCATTGTTTCTCCATCTATTTGCCATGAAGTGATGGAATTGGATGCCATGATCCTGGTTTTTTGAATGCCAAGTTTTAAGCCAACTTATCCCCTCTTATCTTTCACTTTCATCAGGAGGCTCTTTACTTTCACTTTGCTTTCTCCCATAAGGGTGGTGTCATCTTCATATCTGAGGCTATGGATATTTCTCCTGGCAATCTCGATTCTAGCTTGTGCTTCATCCAGCATGACATTTTGCATCATGTACTCTGCATGTAAGTTAATAAATAATGTGAAAATATACAATCTTGACATCCTCCTTTCCCAATTTGGAACCAGTCCATTGTTTTATGTCCAGTTCTAATAGTTACTTCCTGACCTGCATACAGATTTCTTAGGAGGCAGGTCAGGTGGTCTGGTATTCCCATTTCTTTCAGAATTTTCCACAGTTTGTTGTGATCCACATAGTCAAAGGCTTCAGCATAGTCGGTAAAGCAGAAATAGATGTTTTTCTGGAACTCTCTTGCTTTATCGATGATCCAACACATGTTGGCAATTTGATCTCTGGTTCCTCTGCCTTTTTTAAAACCAGCTTGAACATCTGGAAGTTCTTGGTTCACGTACTGTTGAAACTTAGCTTGGAGAATTTTGAGCATTACTTTGCTAGTGTGTGAGATGAGTGCAATTGTGTGGTAATATGAACATTCTTTGGCATTGGCTTTCTTTGAGATTGGAAAGAAAACTGACCTTTTCCAGTCCTGTGACCACTGCTGAGTTTTCCAAATTTGCTGGCATATTGAGTGCAGCACTTTCACAGCATTGTCTTTTAGGATTTGAAATAGCTCAACTGAAATTGCATTACCTCCAGTAGCTTTGTTTGTAGTGATACTTCCTAAGGCCCACTTGACTTCACATTCTAGGATGTCTGGCTCTAGGTGAGTGATCACACCAACCTGATTTTCTGCGTCATTAAAATTTTTTGTTTAGTTGTTCTGTGTATTCTTGCCACCTCTTATTAATACCTTCTGCTTCTGTTAGGTCCATACCATTTCTGTCTTTTATTGTGCTCATCTTTGCATGAAATATTGACTTGGTAACTCTAATCTTCTTGAAGAGATCTCTAGTCTTTCCCATTCTGTTGTTTTCCTCTATTTCTTTGCATTGGTCCCTGAGGAAGCCTTTCTTATCTCTCCTTGATATTCTTTGGAACACTGCATTCAGATGGATATATCTTTCCTTTTCTCCTTTGCCTTTCATGTCTCTTCTTTTCTCAGATATTTGTAAGGTCTCCTCAGACAACCATTTTTGCCTTTTTGCATTTCTTTTTCTTGGAGATAGTTTTGATCACCGCCTCCTGTACAATGTTACAAACTTCCATCCATAGTTCTTCAGGCACTCCGTCTATCAGATCTAATCCCTTGAATCTATTTGTCACTTCTACTGTATAATCATAAGGGATTTGATTTAGGTCATATCTGAATGGTCTAGTGATTTTCTCTACTTTCTTTAATTTAAGTCTGAATTTTGCAATAAGGAGTTCATGATCTGAGCCACAGTCAGCTCCTAGTCTTATTTTTGCTGACTGTATAGAGTTTCTCCACCTTCAGCTGCAAAGAATATAAGTTAATCTGAAATCGGTGCTGTCCATCTGGTGATGTCCGTGTGTAGAGTCATCTCTTGTGTTGTTGGAAGAGGGTGTTTGCTATGACCAGTGTGCTCTCTTGTTAACCTGTTAAGCTTTGCCCTGCTTCATTTTGTACTCCAAGTTCAAACTTGCTTGTTATTCCTGGAATCTCTTGACTACTTACTTTTGCATTCCAGTCTCCTATGATGAAAAGAACATTTTTTGGGGGTATTAGTTCTAGAAGGTCTTGTAAGTCATCATAGAATCTTTTAACTTCAGCTTTTTTGGCATTAGTGGTTGTGGCATAGATTTGGATTTCTGTGATATTGAATAGTTTGCCTTGGAAATATTCTTTCACTTATGAGATTGCACATAAGTCTTGAATTTTGGACTCTTTTGTTGACTATGAGGGCTACTCCATTTCTTCTAGGGGATTCTTTCCCTCGGTAGTAGATATAATAGTCATTGCATTTAATTTGCCCATTCTGGTCCATTTTAGTTCACTGATTCCTAAAATGTTGATGTTCACTCTTGTGACCACTTCCAGTTTACCAGTTTGCCAAACAGATGGGGAAACAATGGAAACAGTTACAGACTTTATTTTCTTGGGCTCCAAAATCACTGCAGATGGTGACTGCAGCCATGAAATTAGAAGATGCTTGCTCCTTGGAAGAAAAGCTATGACAAACTTAGACAGCATATTAAGAAGCAGAGACAGTACTTTGCTGACAAAGGTCCATCTAGCCAAAGCTATGATTTTTCTAGTAGTCATGTATGGATGTGAGAGTTGGACCATAAAGAAAGCTGAGTGCCAAAGAACTAATGCTTTTGACCTGTGGTGTTGGACAAGACTCTTGAGAGTCCCTTGGACAGCAAGGAAATCCAACCAGTCAATCCTAAAGGAAATCAGTCCTGAATATTCATTGGAAGGACTGATGCTGAAGCTGAAGCTCCAATACTTTGGCCACCTGATGCAAAGAACTGACTAACTGGAAAAGACCCTGATGCCAGGAAAGATTGAAAACAGGAGGAGAAGGGGATGACAGAGAATGAGATGGTTGGATGACATAACCACTTTTATGGACATGAGTTTGAACATGCTCCTGGACATAGTGATGGACAGGGAAGCCTGGCATGCTGCAGTCCTTGGGGTCACAAAGAGTTGGACATGACTGAGTGACCGAACTGACTGAATTTACCTTGATTCGTGGACCTAACATTCCAGATTCCTATGCAATACTGTTCTTTACAGCATCAGACTTTGCTTCCATCACCAGTCACATCCACAGCTGGATGCTGGTTTTGCTTTGGCTCAGCCTCTTCATTCTTCCCTGAGGTGCTGCTCTGCTGTTTTCCAGTACAATATTGGGCACCAACTGACCTGGAAGGTTCATCTTTCAGTGTCTCATCTTTCTGCCTTTTCATACTGTTCATGAGGTTCTCAAGGCTAGGATATTGAAGTGGTTTGCCATTCCCTTCTCCAGTGGACCACATTTTGTCAGAAGGTTTTTTTTTTTTTTTTTTAAAGAGTCAACTCTGAACATTGTTTTATTAAATGTGATGCTTCATGTATATGCACAAGGGTAATATTAGCCCTTTATCATTGCTAGCAATAATTAATATCGAGTTAGGAAATCTTTGCTTATTTGAGGTGGGGGTGAAGGGAGTAGTATGAATTTTGAACTTAGATTACTCCTAAGTTTGAACATATTTCAAGTTTTAAGTATTCCTTCTATTAAGTAATGCATGTGGTTGTACTTGTTGTTTTAGCCACTAAGTTGTGTCCGACTCTTTGAGACCCCACAAACTGTAGCCTGCCAGCCTCCTCCATCCATGGGATCCAATCCACTGGAGTGGATTGCCATCTCCTTCTTCTCCAGGAGATACTCCTGACCCAGGGACTGAACCCCTGTCTCCTGCATTGGCAGGTAGATTCTTTACTGCTGAGCCACCAGGGAAGCCCAATACATGTTGAGTAAGCCCTAAAATTAAGGTGTGTTATAATGTACTGCTTTGAATCTAGTGAAATTGAGAGGGCTTTCAATGGCCTATCTGCAAGTTTTCCACCTGGCTCTGTTCTCAGAACTAGGTGTCTTTGCCAAACAACCTTCCTTTTCAAAAAGACTGGGGACATTTGCTGCTTATCCCTGAGTAGTGAGAATTTAGTTCCCTGCATATAATTGGAATTATTCAAACAAAGCAGTTGCATCCTTCCACGGGAATTGTGGGCACTCCACCCTCATGATCCTACAAGCCTGCTTTGCACAGCACTGGTTGTTCACTCTGTTCCCAAGTACCAGCCTTGTGTGGCCTTGCCTGGTATGTCCTCCTTCCCAGGCTGGATTATACCCACTAGTAAACTGCTGTTGATCTCATCTGTCCGGTGTTGTGTCTTCAGCTAACCTGTTAATCCTAAGGCAGGAATCCCTTCTTCACCAACCAGAGGAGGAGGTGGGTGATTAAAGAAATTAGACAAATATGTGCCTGCAAAGTGTGAAGCAGTATATCAGTTGGTGAGGCCACCAGAGTGAACAAAACAGATTTACTCTGCCCTCAGCAAGCTTACAGTTTTGTGAGGGAGACAGACATTACACAAATAGCCACATGATAATATTATAATTGTTGTTGTTGNTGTGCCTGCAAAGTGTGAAGCAGTATATCAGTTGGTGAGGCCACCAGAGTGAACAAAACAGATTTACTCTGCCCTCAGCAAGCTTACAGTTTTGTGAGGGAGACAGACATTACACAAATAGCCACATGATAATATTATAATTGTTGTTGTTGTTTAGTCACTCAGTCATGTCTGACTCTCTTTGACCCCATGGACTACAGCATGCCAGGACTCTGTTCTTCACTATCTCTTGGACTTTGCTCAAACTCATGTCCATTGAGTTGGTGATGCCATTCAACCATCTTACCTCACATTTTTCATTCTGATTTTTTTGTTGTTAGTTTTACTTTTAGAATTCTTCCCTGTCAGAAATTTGGTAACTATTCATTCTTACACATAATTTTTTTTAAAAGAAATACATGCACATGTGTTACATGCCCATGAAAAAATGTCAATAGTGCAAAAGAATATAGAATGAAAAGTAGATCTCCTCTCCAAAACAAACCTCCACAATCCATGTATCTATGTTCTTTTAGAATTTTTTTATGCACATACCCACATATAGCCTTTACAAACTGTCTTCTGTCCCTTATTCCTTTTCTTAAAGATATATACAGAACTTTAAGATTAGTGTGTGTATTTGTAGCCCATTAAAAAAAAAAAATAGCTACAGAATTTTCCACTGAGCATCTTAGGATAAAAAAACTCCACCTCCTGTTTACTGTGTTACATATAATGTTGCAATGAACAATATGTTTCTGTGCACATATGCAAAAGTTTCAATGATTAAGTTTTCAGAATTTGAATTGTTGGGTCAAGGTAATTGTTTATTAAGAACTTTCTATATATTAAGAAAATTAGTATTTTGTAAAATATTTTGTAACTATTTTTTCTCAGTTTGTGATTTAAGTTTTTGTTTAGACCATACAGGAAATTTAAATGTTTATGTCGCCCAGTTTGTCAATCTTTCCCTTTATGGTTTCTGCATTTTGTTTAGAGATATACAAAGATTAATTGTGTTTCTTTTCTATGATTTTTAAGGTTTAATTTTTACACCAAAAATTTTAATTTATATGAAGTTTAATTTGGCAAAAAGAATGAGCTAGGGAGCCAAGTTAATTTTTTTTCCAGATGGCTTCTCAGTGGCCCAACACAATTTATTACAAATCAGTTTTTTTCTTTACTATTTTGGTATGCTATCTTTATCTTGTATTAAATTCTCATTTACCTTTACATTTAGTTCTATAGTTTATACTTTGTTCTAGTGATCTGTTTGTTTATTCATGCATCAGGGCCAAATCTCTGAAATTACTACATTTTATATGATATTCTATACATTCATTTTTATTCCAGCTGCAATTGATTTTGGTATATGATGTTATATGAGAATGTAAATGTCAAATAAAGTTGCTCTATAGACAGAAAGAAAACAGAAGTTGAAGAAAATGGAGATGGTAGGTATAAGATCTCTCATAGCTTTATGGATAATTATTTCATGAAAGGTGGAAAAAGAGAAAGGATAGCTTACAACTATGGTAATTTTGTCATTTTATTCCTAAAAATATGTTATGATATTTAATATTATTAGCAGTATAATAGATAAATGTTGTTGTTAATATATGACCCTTTTGATCATTATTTTCTGTCCTTGTAGTTCTTTGAAATCATTAAATTTTGCTATCTGAATAAATTATGGAAAGCCCTATTCTGTTATTACACTTCCCTACCCTTCTCCCTTTATACTTTTTTCTTTCCTGTTTTTACAATTCTTTTTTAAAGATTTAAATACAAAATAGTATGTTTGAATTTTGCCACAAGACTCCAGAGAGGAGCAGTACCATGATGTGACAAATATCTGGAGCAGAGCCCAGCATTTTCCTGCAACAGATTAGACTTGACTATAATTATAAGCATTAGCTTCCTTTTGGTGAAATACAAAGTGAACCACATCTCTAAATAATATAGAAGTTTTAAACACTGATGGAGTTTAAAAGTAAAACTACAAAAGAAAATGACACTTAGGTCACCTCCTCCTGTATGTATCTCCCAGAAATAGAGCTTAATTTTACAAGGAACACAACAATTTGGGTGGATTTCAGCTACAATTTTGTGGCAGACACAGTTCATAACAGCTTCTACCACAGAGACTTGAAAACCGAATACTGCCTTCCTTAACCTTACTTGTAGCCAGCTGTGGTTGATGTGACACATTGACTGTTGGTGAATACTGGAAATTTTTTTTCTATGAAAGAGGCAGCTACAGATCCAAAGTTTGTGCCTACCAACTTTCATATTGTTGCTGTTCAGTTGCTCTGTTGTGTCCGACTCTTTGCGACCCCATGGACTGCAGCACACCAGGCTTTCCTTTCCTTCACTATCTCCCAGAGCTTTCTCAAACTCATGTCCCTTGAGTTGGTGATGCCATCTAACCATCTCATCCTCTGTCATCCCCTTCTCCTCCTGCTTTCAATCTTCCCTAGCATCAAGGTCTTTTCCATTAAGTCGTCTCTTCACATCAGGTGCCAAAGTATTGGAGCTTCAGCTTCAGCATCAGTCCTTCCAATGAATATTCAGGACTGATTTCCTTTAGGATTGACTGGTTGGATCTACTTGCTGTCCAAGGGACTCTCAAGAATCTTCTCCAACACCACAGTTCAAAAGCATCAGTTCTTTCTCACTTGGCCTTCTTTATGGTCCATCTCTCACATCAATGCATGACTACTAGAAAAGCCATAGCTTTGAATAGATGGACGTTTGTTGGCAAAGTAATGTCTCTACTTTTTAATACACTGTCTGGGTTGATCATAGCTTTTCTTCCAAGAAGCAATCTTTCCCAGCATTCATATGCTTAAACCTAATCCCCAATGTGGTGATATGAGAAGATGAGGCTTTTGTGAGGTGATTAGGTCATGAGGATGGAGCCCTCATGAGTGGCATTAGTGCCCCTATGAAAAAGGACCCAGAAAGCACCTTGTCCCTTCTATTTTGTGAGGATACAGTGAACAGACAGTCATATATGAACCAGAAAGTGGATACTCAGACACGGAATCTACCAGTGCCATAATCTTGGACTTCCCAGTCTTTAGAACAGTGAGAAATAAATATCTGTGGTTAAAGTCACTCAATGTATGGTATTTTTATTACATCAGGCTGAGCAGACTAAGAGAGAACAGATGTGGTTGACACCATTTTTTCTTCCCTCTTTTTCTCTTGAAAGCTGACTTGATGTCCAGAGTTCTGAAAACTATTTTTGAACCATGAGTTACATTACAAGAAAGTCTCAGAGCCTTACCCTGAACTTAGATGCCAGTACTTCTTATCTCCAAGTTTCTTGCTGTGATGAAACAAAAACCCTTTTGTGAGTCTATGCTGTTGTTAAGTCGATAACTCGTACCTGACTCTTTTGCAACTGCATGGACTGTAGCCTGCCAGGATCCCCTGTCCATGGGATTTCCCAGGCAAGAATACTGAAATGGGTTGCCATTTCCATCTCCAGGAGTTCTTTCTGACCCAGGGATTGAACACCTGTCTCCTGCACTGGCAGCTGGATTCCTTACCGCTGAGCCACTTGAGAAGCCCAATCAACTGTTCTGTAACGTGCTGCCAACAGACTGCAAGGAGATCAAACCAGCCAATCCTAAAGGAAATCAACCTTGAATATTCATTGGAAGGACCGATGCTGAAGCTGAAGCTCCAATACTTTGGCCACCTGTTGCAAAAAGGCAGCTTATTGGAAAAGATCCTGATGCTTGGAAGGACTGAAGGCAAAAAGAGAAGGCGGCAGCAGAGGATGAGATGGTTAGATAGCATCACTGATTCAAGGACATGAATTTGAGCAAATTCCAGAAGATAGTGGAGGACAGAGGACAGAGGACATAAATTTGAGCAAATTTCAGAAGATAGTGGAGGACAGAGGAGCCTGGTGGGCTGCAGGACACATCATTGCAAAGTCTGACACAATGTAGCCACTGAACAACAATAAGAACAACAAATGTGCAACCAAGAACGGTAGATGATAAAGTCTAATAATATATGAAATAAAGCAATAATTTAAAGAATACAGTCCAGTAATAAACTTGTTGTAGGGAGAAGCCAATTCTGACTCCCTGTTGGAAAATATTTCTTTGAGTTGCTTTTTAAAAAATTACAATCATGCATAATGGCCTACCTCAGAGGACCCTGCCCCTCTGCCTGACTGTTAAACTAAAGAGCCTTTGTTCAGCTCATAAAGAGATAATCTGACCCTGCCTGCATGCTAAGTTACTTCAGTCATGTCTGACTGTGCAACCCTATGAACTGTAGCCAGCCAGGCTCTTCTGTCCATTGGATTCTCTAGGCAAGAATACTAAGAATACTGGAGTGAGCTCTCATTTCTTTCTCAATGGGATCTTCCTGACCTAAGGATCAAGCCCATGTCTCTATGTCCCTTGCATTGGTTCCTTAGCACTCATACCACCTGGGAAGCTCACTGCCCACAGATGAATGGCTTTAGGGGAAAAAAAGGAGATAACCTTTCCAAAGGCTGGCCATTCCTAGAGATGTTTTGTGAGACTGGACCCTTTTACTTCCTCACTGGCTCTCCCTTTCTATTCTCCCTTTTGACTTTAGTTTCTCATTTCCTCTCTTTCTCTGACTCTATAAAAGAACCTGGCATCCAGACCCTGACAAGATGGTTATTTTGAGACATTAGTCTGCCATCATTTTAATCAGCCAGGTTTCCAAATAAAGTTGTATTCCTCGCCTCACCACTTTATCTCTCAGGTTCATTGGCCTGTCATGCAGAAAGCAGAGCAAGCTTTGACTTGATAACAAATTGGCTTCTTGTCTACATAATTCAATGACTTGTTTCAATGAAGAGTTTTTTCAACTGTTATTCACAGAAGATGAGGTCCTATGAGAATAAAAACAAAGTGTCACTATATTTTATTTGAAGATTTAAATATGAAAACCCTACTCACAGGCTATAGGTGATAATATTCTCTTTGAATTATTGAAGGTAAACATTAATAGGATTCACAGAGCTGATGCTGAGTAGGATGCCTTGGGGCTCCTGGGCACAAAGCCTTTCTGTAAACCTCATTTCTTTGATTATAGTAAACAGCCTTCACTCAACCTCCATGACCTTCCCTGAGTTCCAGTGGGCAGGTTCAAGCAGTTGTTAATTTGGGATGAGAGAGGATGCAAGACCAAGGAGAAACAAACAGTCAAGAGCAGCCTTGGGGCATGATCCTATTTCCCCATCAAAGGATACACGCAGCAATATCTTTGAGCTATTTTGCAGATACTGAAACCCCTTCCAGGTGGTAGAAGTTAACAAGGGTATTCTGCCCACAAGCATGTAGACCCCAGACCAGTTGCACCAGAGGGCTGATGATGCTGACTCCTAATTACCTCACTATCAACCCATCAGAAGAATATCCACAAGCTGATTATGCCCTCTTTGAACAAATACTTTAAAACTTTCCACTATCTTCTGCAAGTTGGCACACCTGGTTTTCAGGGCATTAGCCTGCTGTGGCCCCCATTGCCTGGCAAAGTAACAAAGTTATCCTTTTTTATTTCACCTATAACTCAGTCTCTGAGACTTGATTCAGTACTGGTGTACAGAGAAGCTGAGCTTTCAGCATCAGAGCTAAAAAACATTTCAAGAAACACTCTGTTCTTGCCACTCATTTTCTGTCTGATGAAGAATGAAATGAAATTTCTTTCTTTGTTTTTTTAAAAAACTAAAGCTTAAAAAGTTCTTCATCCCCAAATGGTAACAGACATTTGCCTGTTTTATTATTATTATTACTAATTTATTTATTTTTTGGTGGTGCTGGGTCTTTGCTGCTTTGTGAGGGCTTTCTCCAGCTTACAGAAAGCGGGGCCTTCTCTTCATTGAGGTGCATGGGCTTCTCATTGTGGCTGTTTCTCTTGTGGAGCACTGGCTCTGGGCACTCAGGCTCAGTAGTTGTGGCACATGGGCTTTGTTGCTCCACAGCGTGTGGAATCTTCCCAGACCAGGGCTTGAACCCATGTCTCCTGCTTTGGCGTGCAGATTCCTATACTCTCACGTGGGCAATAGACAATGGCATTATGTCTAATCAATGTACACATCTTAATTTAAAAATAGTACTCTTGGGAGAATGGTGCCCATAGACTTGCTCCAAGGCAGAGTTGCCACAAACCTTCAATTTATAAAAAACACAGTATTGTTAGGCCCCAGAAAGGCCTATTCTCNAACATTCAGGACTTATTTCCATTAGTATTGTAAAGTGAAGTGAAAGTGAAGTCACTCAGTCGTGTCCTACTCTTTGCGACCTCATGGACTGTAGCCTATCAGGCTCCTCTGTCCATGGGATTTTCCAGGCAATAGTCCTGGAGTGGATTGCCATTTCCTTCTCCAGTATTGTAAACTCAGACTTAAATTATTTGGCAAGGATATTTTTCTCTCATCATTTTTAGTATAGTCTGTTACAGGGCTAAATTTGTATTACATATAATCTCTATATTTTGACAAAATATATCAGTAACATTTTTACATATAACAACCTCATTTTGACTGTCATTTGCCCCTCATTTTGACTGTCAAAATATATCAGTAACATTTTTACATATAACAACCTATATAAACAGTCTTTGTACACTGCTATTTCTGACCCAGAGATGCGGTCATTGAAGAATATTGGATGTAGGAAATTTGGTGCCTTTAGGGTTTTCCCTAAATATTTTTCTACTATAATACTCTTAACTCCAGCTACAAATAGATACATTATTAACATTTGGTTCTATATTTTTCCACTCATTTTTTTCTCTGCAATTTTCTTTTTAACATAATTGAGATTATATTGAGTATACTATTTTGTAGCCTGCCTTTTTCTATGTCTTATATATACATATACACTCTGACAATAATTTCAATGGCTTAATAATAATCCGTTATGATATATTACAATTTATTTCACTAATAAACTATTATTGGACATTTTTGATTATCTCCAGTTTTCACTATTATCAAAAATAATGAGATGAACTTATTTGAAAAGGAACATTTTTGCACAGTCATGATAATTTCTTAGCATAATGTTGAATTTGTTGATCAAAGAGAAATATTTAAGGCCTTTAATTTGTATAGCTAAATGGCCATCCAACTTGGTTTCCTCATTTGCCCTCGCCTGTTGTTACCTCCACGTGTCAGTGGTGCCACATATTACAGTTAAAAAAGCTTTCTTTTAGTTTGATGCAAAAAAATAATCCCTGAAAATAAGATCCAGTTCTTGTAAAGACATGCAATCTTGCATATTCTATATCATGCATGGTCCAAATTCTGCCTGTCTCTGTTGATGTCTTCTATTTCATCTTATACTCTTCACTACCCTACTCATTGTTGTTCCAGCTACACTGACTTATTTTATGTTTTTGTTTCTTCCTTTTAATTTATTTGGATTTTGGCTACACCACAAGGCATGTAGGATTGGAGTTCCCACACAAAGTATCAGACCTGTACCTTTGCAGTGGAAGTTTGAAGTCTAAACGTTTGGACCACCAGGGAAGTTCCTCCACTGACATCTTTTAATTTTTCAAGGGACCACCTCTTTCCTGCATCATGGTGTTCCTACATCTCTGCTCCCTCGATGTTGAATACTCACATCCTTTCTTTGAAATCTCAGTTTCACATTCCTCTGGTGTTTTCAAGTTTGATGAGGAAGATGACTAGGATGAGGGTGGTATGACTAATCTAATCATCTATTATTGCAGGAAATAAATGTTACAATTAAAAAATAAAGTTAGAAATTTGGCTCTTCTCTGCTCCCCATGGGCTTCACCTTCCAAAAATCTAGTCCACATGGGCTTCTTCACATGATGCCCCTGGGATTCCAAAGAGTTGCAGGAAGGGGCAAGCACCAATGCAGTGTTTGCTTGCATCTCATTTACAATGGCCTATTGCCCAAAACAAATGGCAAGGTCAAGCCTAGGTTCAAAGGATATAGAAATAGACTCTACTTTTTGATGGGAGGAAGCTCAAAGTCATTACAAAGAGAGTGAAAACAGAGAACCTGTGGCTATTTTGTAAAGGTGAAGGTGAAGTTGCTCAGTCGTGTCCGACTCTTTGCGACCCCGTGGACTGTAACCTACTAGGCTTCTCCATCCATTGGATTTTCCAGGCAAGAATATTGGAGTGGATTGCAATTTCTCCTCCAGGGGATCTNGAAGTTGCTCAGTCGTGTCCGACTCTTTGCGACCCCGTGGACTGTAACCTACTAGGCTTCTCCATCCATTGGATTTTCCAGGCAAGAATATTGGAGTGGATTGCAATTTCTCCTCCAGGGGATCTTCCCGACCCAGGGATCGAACCCGGATCTCCTGCATTGGAGGCAGACGCTTTAACCTCTGAGCCACTTTGTAAACAATCTGCCTAGCTGTTTTTCTCCTTTTCCTTTTCCTTCTTTTCTCGTCTCCCTTGCCCTCCTTCTTTCTTTTGCTTCTGGGTATTTGTTTTTAAAACTAAGAGTTAGAAGTTTATCTTATTTGGTATAACATAAAATAGTCAGAAATGGCCTGTCAATACTCTGCTGGCAAGAGTCATGGGGAAAGTTTCTTCTAAGTTCCTTAAAACAAAGCATCAGAAGTTCTTTAGGAGATTGAAAAGGTTATTTGTAAATTTAGAGAGTCCCTTCTGTCAACTCAGTCTGTTTAGTGGCTTAAATTAAACTTAGAGTAACAATGAAGTTTTAAGCGGTCATTCTCTGTGACGATCTCAGATACCCACTTAAATTATGAGAGTGAGAAAAGAATAGCCATTAAGCAATGCTGATCTTTAGCTAGAAAATATAAGGCTTTTAGTAAATTTGTTCTGAAGTCATTGTTCAACATCATTTCCAGTAAGTTATGTTTGTGGATAAGTGGATTTTTAAAAAGTTTCCATTTTGACTTATTTAGCTTTTTTTATTTCTTTTTCCTCTTTTTTTTAATTTTGGCACATGGGATCCCAGTTTCTTGACCAGGTATCAAACCTCGTCCCCTGCATTGGAAGCTTGGCGTCCTAACCCCTGGACCTTCAGGGAAGTCCTAGCTATTTCTAAAGTAGCATTTCTCAAAATGTATTCAGAATAATGCTAAATATAAAGCATTTATGCTGCTTGCAATAAAAATCAGTAAATTATGGAAAGGCTATATAGGACACTCCTCATTTTAAGATTCACAAATCTTTTCTAATCTTCCATATTAAAGTTTTAAGAAGTCCTGATGTACCTTTTAACTGCTTCACTTGTGTTTCCTAAGCTTATTTGACCATGGATATCTTTATTTTTCAAGTCACACTCAACAATATTCTTCTGAATACAATTTAAGAATTAATTCTGTAGAAGAATGGCCCTTGGACAAGCAGTATACCTTCTAAAATTATTAAGAACAGAGACTAAGTAATGTCATTACTTATCTAAGGGTTGAGATCTCCAGAAATATTAGTCATCAGAGTTTAGAACACCTATAAATAAAGAAAAAGATCATAATAAATAGTGCACTGCTTGGCAGGAAGTGTTTATTCAATAAGATATACCAAATTCTTTCCCAAGGAACCAAATAAGGATGAAAAGAAACCAGGTCTTACAGATGAATCATGGAAAAATTTTAAACAAGTCCCCTGAATTAAGAAAGATAAACATGTCTGATTCTTGCTTTCTTCAAACAATAGTTTTTCTCCATGCTGTTGGAAAATAAAAGGATGAGAGATTTAGAATGAGTGAACTGATATTCTAAAAATATAGTTCCATAAAGGCAGATATTCTTATGGCTCATTAGGGTGAGATCTTTTTGTTTAGAAACCCATCGTTTCATGTTTCCAGAAGGGGAATTTCAAACTGGAAAAATGTTACTCTACTGATCAAGTGATCATATGCTACTTGGGTAATATCGACATAATTAAATGGTTCTGGTTCATCAGAGTTAAACAGTCTGCAGGATATCGGCAGTTTCTACAATCTTCTTTGGGAATGAAATTGTGAGGGGAAGATGGGATGGCTATGGAACAACTTAATTTCTCCAAAGTGGTTTTGTCTGAAAGAGACAGTGAGAATAGGCCTGGATAGCAGATAGTAGATAGGATGTTGATTTAAAAAAAGAAAAAAGGAATAATTTATATAGAATTAGGAGAAGCGTAAATATTTATTTTTTAACACTATATCAATGTTCCTTTGCTTTAGACATATGGGTGAAATATATCTGTCAGTCTTCTCCAGCATATTTTCCTGTACATTGTAAACCTGGAGAAACTGATTAGCTGTTATGGGGATTATTTTCTTGACATATCGCACATCCGTTAACAATTTGAACAACAGTTTTTATTCATCCTTTTCCTTTAAAGAGACTTTTAGCAAGTTGGTAAGTATTTTCAATTCTCAGACAGAATGTTTGATGTAATGTTTTAAGAACCTTCCATTGGCCATTGGAGAGTAATATAAGCTTTTGATCTTCTGTTTGAAGCCAACGTGGTGGGAGTAAATTATCTCCCTGAGAAAGGGAATGTTGAAGTTCCTCAGGAGAATAGTGGTTTTTTTTTTTTTTTNAGTATTTTCAATTCTCAGACAGAATGTTTGATGTAATGTTTTAAGAACCTTCCATTGGCCATTGGAGAGTAATATAAGCTTTTGATCTTCTGTTTGAAGCCAACGTGGTGGGAGTAAATTATCTCCCTGAGAAAGGGAATGTTGAAGTTCCTCAGGAGAATAGTGGTTTTTTTTTTTTTTTTAATGTCAGTGGGAATTCTGTCCCAGATGTGGGGAACCTGAGTATTAAAAGTCCATGTTTCCGTTTATGCTTGTTGACCTGTCGTCCTATTTCCCTCTGCTGTTTTCCAGAATCATCCCTCTGATGACCTTGACAATGTATTACTGCCACCTCCTTGGGTACCCTTGCATCTAGGAGGCACATAATTTCTTGATAATATTTGATGGGACTGCCATCTGAAGTTTTAAAGGTCCTTTTTTTCCAAATGGCAGCATGAGCATGAAGAAATAGGTAAGCATATTTGGAGTCAGTATATATGTTTACTCTTTTATTAGTCCCCAGTTCTAAAGCTGTGGTTAAAGCAATTAATTCAGCCAATTGAGCACTAGTCCTAGGAAGCAGGGAGCAACTTTCTAAGGTTCCAAATAAAGCTACCACTTCATAGACTACGTTCTCCTTTCTCTATAAAGGAATACCCATCAGTAAACATACTTATATCTGGATTTTCTAATGGTGTGTCTTTGAAGTCCTCCCTTGCTGAGTACCTTAAAGCTAGGACTTGATGACAGTCATGCTCTGATTTTTTAATCTAACGACTCAGGAAGGAATGTAGCTGGGTTTAAAGTTGAGCAAGTTTTTAGGTGAGTTATGGGTCCTTCTAAGAGCAGGGATTTTTATCTGAGAAGATGATTGTCTGATAACCACGATCCTCCCTTAAAATTTAAAATTCCAGAGATATCATGTGAAGTAAAGACCACCAGATCTCAGTCTATAATTAATTTAGCAGTTTCAGGAATGAATAGAGCTGCTGAGGACACTATTTGCAGACAATGAGGCCATCCTTGAGCTACAGAATTGAGTTTTTTCCTCAAATAAATGATAGGTTGCTGTGAGTTTCCTTTGGGTTGTGTTAGGACTCCTAGTACTATTGCTGATCTAACTGTTATAAAAATGCTAAATTGGTTTCCTGTAGGCAGGTTGAGAGCAGGCCTGAAAAGAGCCTGTTGTAAAGGCTTAAATGCATGTATTTCTCCAGGTTCCCATTGTAATACCTTTTGTCCTAATTGTTTAGTCTCTTTTCATAACTTATGTAGAGGTTGAGCTAGCTCTCCATATCCAGGAATGCAAATTCAGCAGTAGTCAGTTATACCAAGAAAACCATGGAGTTGTCTAATAGTACTAGGGAGGGGCTGTTATAAAATGGACTTTATTCTTTCCTTCCCTAAAGCTTGAGTTCCATGTGAAAGTTTGAGTCCTTAATATTTAACTTCCTGCTACATATCTGAGCTTTAGATTTTGGTATTTTGTAACCACACTGGGCTACATAATAAGAAAATCACAGGTAGCTTGGTCACATTGTTCCTTTGAGTCACCCGCAAAGGAGAATGGCATCTACATTTTGGAAAATTTTTATAAGCTCTGGTGCCTAAAAGGCAGTTAGGTCTTTAGCCAAAGCCTGCCCAAAGAAGCGAAGAGTATCTCTAAATTCTTGAGGCAACACTGTCCAAGTTAATTGGATCGAGGAATCAGATGGATCCTCAAAAGCAAACAAAAATTGTGAACTTTGGGCTAGAGGAATACAAAAGAAGGCATCCTTTAAGTCTAGCACAGTAAACCAGGCTGCCACTTCTGGGATCTGGAAAAGTAAAGTATAGGGCTTAGGCACCACAGGATGTAATGGAATTACAGCTTCATTAATGGGACAAAGGTCTTGTACTATGCTCCGTTCTCCATTTTGTTTCTGGACTCCTAGAACAGATGTGTTACAAGGGCTGTTGCATTCAATTAAGAAAAAGCCCTGTACTTTGAGATTTTTAATTAGGGGAATGAATCCCTGTCACGCCTCCAGTTTTAGGGGATATTATTTTTGATGGGGAAATTGATTAGAATCTTTAAGAGTTATCTGTGTCGGCTGAGCAGAGACTGCTCTTCCTATCTTTCCTCCAATTGCCCAAAGCTCAGGGTTAATATCTATTTCTGTTAGGGGTAGACATAAGTTTTCTGTGGGTTTCATTTCATATGGCTTGAAGCTTGCATATTAGATAGTACATCTCTTCCCAGGTTGGGAGTTGGGCTTTCTGGTATTATCAGGAAGGCATGGGAAAAGAGAATGGACTCTCAGTTACAACTCAATGGTTGTGTAAAGAGTTTTGTAATCGACTTCCCAGAAATGCCACATATAGTGGGTGATTTAGTTGAAGGAGGTTAGAAAGGGGGGCTGAAAAAGTGGCTCTTATATCAAGAGGAAAGTTAACAAGGCAGTCTCCTATGGTCAGAATTACCAGAAGCTCCTGTGCTGTGATGAGGATGGGAGCCAAAATGGGAAGCCTTGGACCCCATCAGTCTTGATTTTGGGTCTGAGGAACTGATTTCAGAGACCCTTCTTTGAGGGCAATTCCTCTTCCAATTATCACCTCAACAGAGGGGGCATGGCTTAGGTGGCAGTATCTTAGCCTGGGGGCATTTTCCCTCCTTGCCACAGAGGAAACAGGCTCCAGGCTTTAGCTTGTGTCCTCCTACTTTTGGAGCTTTGGAAGAAAAGTTATGACCAACCTAGACAGCATATTCAAAAGCAGAGACATTACTTTGCCGACTAAGGTCCATCTAATCAAGGCTATGATTTTTCCTGTGGTCATGTATGGATGTGAGAATTGGACTGTGAACAAGGCTGACCGCCGAAGAATTGNCTTCACAGCTGCTCCAGCAAAGCACAGCCACTGCTCCTTACCTTGGATGAGGGGTATCTCCTCACCACTGCCCTTCCTGATCTTCAATATGGGATGGCTCCTCTAGGCCTCCTGCACCCATGCAGCCACCACTGCTTGGACATGGGGTTGCTCCTCCTGGCCGCTGTCCCTAGCCTCGGATGCGGGGTTATTCCTCTTGGCTGCCGCCCCTGACCTTGGACGTGGGGTAGCTCCTTTCGGCCGTGTGCCAGCCGCAGCCGCCTGTGCTTAGTGGAGAGACATAATGAGAGTTTCAGCCTTTTTCTTATCTCTCCTCTCTTTCTCCTTACATTCCTCCTGATCTCTCTTATAGAACACAGGTGTGGCAGTTTTTAGGAGGCTCTCTAGATCTTGTTCAGAAATTTTTGGAACTTCATCTTAAAGAATGGGGCTTATTGAGTAATAAATTTATCCTTGAGAATAATTTGGCCCTACATAGATTTCAGGTCCATTGGAGTGTGTTTCTTCATTGTCTCCCTGAGCCTTTTCCAGAAAAGTTGAAGGACTTTCCTTTTCTTCCTGATTTACTTTGGGAAACTAAGTAGTTTAAAGGCTTAGTTTGTGCCCTCTTCAAAATTTCCATTGTTGTTCAGTGGCTCAGTCATGTCCAACTCTTTGCAAACCCATGGACTGAGGCACACCAGGCTTCCCTGTCCTTCACTATCTCCCAGAATTTGCTCAAACTCATGTCCACTGAGTCCTTGATGCCATCCAACCATCTTGTCCTCTGTCATCCCCTTTTCCTGCCTTCTATCTTTCCCAGCATCAGGTCCTTTTCCAATGAGTCAGTTCTTTGCTTCAGGTGGCCAAAGTATTGGAGTTTCAGCTTTAGCATCAGTCCTCCCAATGAATATTCAGGACTTATTTCCTTTAGGATTGACTGCTTTGATCTCCTTGCATTCCGAGGGACTCTCAAGAGTCTTCTCCAATGTCACAGTTTAAAAGCATCAGTTATTTGGCACTCAGCCTTCTTTATGGTCCAGCTCTCCCATCCATACATGACTACTGAGAAAATCACAGTTTTGACTATACAGACAATTGTCAGCAAAGTAATGTCTCTACTTTTCAACATGCTGTTTAGGTTTGTCCTAGCTTTTCTTCCAGGAAGCAAGTGCAAACACAATGTTTAACTTGAAATTTGTATGTTTTCTTTTGATCCTCATATTCTCAGTTTCCTTAGGCATTAAGTCACCATCCCCTGACCATTTCTCATGACCCTGGGCCATTTTACAATGGACCAGATATACAGGCTAAAAAGTAATGATCACCAGTTTTGTTTCCCTCAGGCGTATGGAGAAAAAGTTAATTACTACCCTTTCCTGGCTCTGAATGCTGATAATTTATCACACCAAGGACACATTCCTCTGAGAGCCAGGAAATCAGGACAAAGGGTATAATTTCAGGTTAGTGGAGTGGGATGTTTATTGAAACAGAACAAAGTTTCAGAGTTCCTACACTAACTGCCTAACAATTTCTAACTCACTACCCCATAATTGTACTCATTTCATACTCTACCAAGGTAATGGTCAAAATCCTTAAAGCTAGGCTTCAACAGTGTGTGAACAGAGAACTTCCAGATGAACAAGAAAACGTAAAGGAACTGGAGACCAAGTTGCCAACATCTGCTGGATCATAGAAAAAGCAAGAGAGTTCCAGAAAACATCTACTTCTGCTTCATTAACTATGCTAAAGACTTNGTGAACAGAGAACTTCCAGATGAACAAGAAAACGTAAAGGAACTGGAGACCAAGTTGCCAACATCTGCTGGATCATAGAAAAAGCAAGAGAGTTCCAGAAAACATCTACTTCTGCTTCATTAACTATGCTAAAGACTTTGACTGTGTGGATCACAGCAAACTGTGGAAAATTCTTCAAGAGATGGGAATACCAGACCACCTTACCTGCCTCCTGAGAAATCTGCATGAAGGTCAAGAAGTCACAGTTAGAACTGGACTTGGAACAATGGACTGGTTCCAAATGGAGAAAGGAATATGTCAAGGCTGTATATTATCACTCTGCTTATTTAACTTATATGCAGAGCACATCATGTGAAATGCTGGGCTGAAAGAAGCACAAGCTGGAATCAAGATTGCTGGGAGAAATATCAATAACCTCAGATATGCAGATGATGCCATCCTTATGACAGAAAGTGAAGAGGAACTAAAAAGCCTCTTGATGAAAGCAAAAGAGGAGAGTGAAAAAGCTGGCTTAAAACTCAACATTCATAAAACAAAGATCATGGCATCTGGTCCCATCACTTCATAGCAAATAGATGGGAGAAAATGGAAACAGTGACAGGCTTTATTTCCTTGGGCTCTAAAATCACTGCAGATGGTGACTGCAGCCAGGATATTAAAAGACATTTGCTCCTTGGAAGGAAAGCTGTGACAAACCTAGACAGAGTATTAAATAGTAAGGACATTCCTTTGCTGACAAAGGTCCACATAGTCAAAGCTATTGTTTTTCCAGTAGTCACGTGTGAATGTGAGAGTTGGACCATAATGTAGGCTGAACTGAAGAATTGATGCTTTCTAACTGTGGTGTTGATGAAGAGTCTTGAGAGTCCCTGGGACTACAGGGAGATCAAACCAATCAACCCTAATGGAAATCAACCCTGAGTAGTCATTGGAAGGACTGATGTTGAAGCTGAAGCTCCAATACTTTGGCCACCTGATGTGAAGAGCTAACTCATTGGAGAAGACCCTGATGCTGGGAAAGACTGAAGGCAGGGAAAGAAGGGGATGACAGAGGACAAGATAGTTGGCTGGCATCACTGACTCAATGGATAGGAGTTTGCGCAAACTCTGGGAGATGGTGAAGGATAGGGAGGCCTGGTGTGCTGCAGTCCATGGGTTTGTAGAGTCAGATATGACTGAGTGACTGAACAACAACAAATTCCTTCATGATGACATCAGATCCTCCTGACTAGCAGAAAACTTTTGTAAAATGAGTGCTTAATTGTATTGAACTCCCCCTTCACCAAAACCTTATATACTGACCTTCCCCCACTGCCTCTTTGTAACAGTCTCTCAGAGCTATCTGAAGTGTTACCTCCTGGGCTGCAGTCCTCATTTTGCTCCAAATAAAACTGAACTTGCAACTCTCAACTTGTGTATCTTTTTTAGTCAAAAAAGCCTCTTCATTGAGGTATACTGAAGCAAAGATGAATGATATTTAATCACCTCATTGGAAAAGACCCTGATGCTGGGAAATACTGAGTGCAGGAGGAGAAGGGAGAGATAGAGGATGAGATGTTAGGATGCCATCATCAACTCAAAGGACATGAGTTTGGCACGCTGCAGTCCATGGGGTCACAAAGAGCATGAGCGACCAAACAACAGAGAGGGAGAGGCAGTGAGGAAGTAAAGAAAAAGGATCTTAAGTCTTGCAAACCATCGAAGGGTCAGCATTTGGAAGGGTTGTGTGAATCTCTTCTATTCAAATGTGGGCATGGTCAGATTTTCTATGAGCTGAACAAAAGTACTTCTTCAGTTTATAGTCAGGCAGAGGGACAGGATCCTCTGAGGCAGGTTATTATGTGTGATTATAATAACGAAATCCACAAAAACAAGTCAAAGAAAGTTTCCAGCATGGAGTCAGAATTGGCTTCTCTGCAACAGCTGGCCATTCCAAGATATATTTGCATGATAATGGCCTTTTTACTTTACTTCCTCAACTTCTGTCCCTCTCTATCCTATAAAAGAACCTGGCATCCAGACTTAGAGGGAGATGATTATTTTGCGACATTTGCCTGCCATCCGGTGAAGGCAATGGCACCCCACTCCAGTACTCTTGCTTGGAAAACCCCATGGGTAGAGGAGCCTGGTAGGCTGCAGTCCATGGGGTCGTGAAGAGTTGAACATGACTGACCGACTTCACTTTTACTTTTCACTTTCATGCATTGGAGAAGGAAATGGCAACCCACTCTAGTGTTCTTGCCTGGAGAATCCCGGGGATGGGGGACCCTGGTGGGCTGCCATCTATGGGGCCGCACAGAGTTGGACACGACTGAAGCGACTTAGCAGCCTGCCATCTACTAAGTGAACTGGCTTTCTGAATAAAGTTGTATTCCTCACCTCAACAGCTCATCTCTCAGTTAACTGGCCTGTCATGGGGGGAGCAGAATGTGCTTGGACTCAGCAACAGGATTTCTGAGACTGGATCATAAGAAGCCTTGCATCTTCCAAGTGGACATCTTGGAATGATTGCTCTGAGGTAAGCCAGCTACCACAAAAGTCTATCCTATATCTAACCACTGTACTGTGTGATCACCCAAGCCAGTCATGTGGCAATGCTGTGTGAAGAGAGGTATTTCTATACCTCTGTTTCCAACCCAGCCCAGTCAACAGACAGACATAAAGAAGCCATCCTGGCCATTCAGCTCTATCGGGCTCAACATAGAGAAAAACTGAGGAGCCACCTGACAGTCAAAACTGGAGGCCCAGAAGTATGACCCCCCCCC
>SJYV01033942.1:56716-113512 GCA_006410875.1 Neotragus pygmaeus
TGGAACTCTCTTGCCACCTAAAGTCCCAGTCATTATGCAGCAGAAGTGAGATATTCCCACTTGCTCTGGTCAAATTCCTGATCTAAAAAATCATGAGCATAAAGATTAAAAAAGAAAAGATTGTTAATTTACACCTCTAAGTTTTAGAGTAGTTTACTTGTGCATTCAGACTGTGCTCACAAAATGCCAAAGGATGAGTGGATAGGTGGATTATGAAATGTAGAAATTTCTTTCTCACAATTTTGAAAGCTTGGAAGTCCAAGATCACTAACTCCTTTGGTGTTGGGTAAAAGCCAGTTGCCTGTCATTTCCCCCTGTAACCTTACATACTAGAAAAGGGCAAGAGACCTTTATCAGGCCTTTTTTTTTTTTTTTTTTTTACAAAGGAACTAATTTTGAGGCAGGAGACAGATTAGCCATCCCAGAGTAAGCAGTTGGAGTTCATTCCCTGTGGACAGAAACTCCAAAATATGGATAGCAGGACAATCAGGGGAGGAGGCTGGGCCCTGCCCAGATAAAAGAGAAGAGACCACATATTTCTCATTCTTGTAGTTAAGGATGACAAGAAAACTCCTTCTTGACTAGAAACCTCATTGGAGGTCAAAAGAGGAGTGATGTCAAAGCTTTTTGCTGGAATCCATGTTGGCTGAGAGATGTGCACCCACATGGGGGGATCCTGAGATATACCAAATACAGACTCAGAATCAGGTCAATCAAAATCATTGGCTAAAGGAAACCCAGAGGAAATGCCCCAATAGAAGTGATTTAAACAACCACGAGGGCGCGAATTTCTCTCTCTGAGTCCACTTGTGTGTCTATCCATAAATACTGTACTATTTTTCCTCCTAATAAACCTTGTTTAATTATTTTCTGTCTTTGTGGGCATTCTTCTCTGCAAAACAGAGCGCCAGGGACTTGTCATTGACCTCTGATCTAGTGGCTAGGATTCAGCTCTCTCACTTCCATGACCTGACCTCAATCTCTGGTTGGGAACCAAAAGCCTGCTTAAAGCCTATGCAGGCCTAGGCCACCAGAGATCAATCCCACTCATGAGGGTACTAAGTACTCATGATTTAAGCACTCCCCTAAAGCTCCCACTACCTAATACCATCATCTTGGGGGTAGGACTTCAACATGGAAATTTTAGGGGGACACAAACGTTCATTGTACAGCAGCTACACAGCAAAAGACGACTGGATCAGGGAGAATGTTCTCTTACCTCCACTCATGCTGTCTGATGTTAACCAGGCTAAGAGCTGGTTCCCTGTGCTCTCATTGCTCTTCAGAGATTTTAGAGGAAACAGCTGTTCTCTGACCTCTGTCATGAGTCCCTGGGCTGGGGCCCAAGAAAAACTGGTTACAGAAGATATGAGTGGCACACATCTGGTTTTATTCAAAATCGTTCAACCAGAAAATTACCCTCCAAAACAAGGAGAACCAGAAACAACAATTCTAGAGAGTAAAAAACAGGTCATGAAGAAATGGGAATTAGAATGTCACCAGACTTTTCAACAATATTGGGGTAAGCTTGAAGGCAATACAAGAATGCCCACAAAATTCTGAGTGAAAATAGTTCTCAACTTAGAATTTCTTTCACTTGGGTGGGGGCCTTAGTTCCTGCAGAAGAAATCAAAGATATTGTTCTGTATATCCCTTGAGGAGGAACCAGGATCCTACTTTAATCCCTATACTATAATTTCCTGACTGGACATGGAACAACAGACTGGTTCCAAATAGGAAAAGGAGTCCGTCAAGGCTGTATATTGGCACCCTCATTATTTAACTTCTACACAGAGTACATCATGAGAAACGCTGGGCTGGAAGAAGCACAAGCTGGAATCTAGATTGCTGGGAGAAATATCAATAACCTCAGATATGCAGATGACATCACCCTTATGGCAGAAAGCGAAGAGGAACTTAAAGCCTCTTGATGACAGTGAAAGAGGAGAGTGAAAAAGTTGGCTTAAAGCTCAACATTCAGAAAACGAAGATCATGGCATCCGGTCCCATCACNCAAGAAATAGAGATGTGTATAAGAGACAGCCTCATGACTATCTTTTATCACTTGAGAGCAAGGGCGAGATTAAGAAAGTCTCCTCTAGGATCTCCCGCCCAGCACACCACAGGAGCTGCGCAAGAAGTCACAGAGTGCTGGAAGGGCACAGCCCATCACCCGAAGATTTTTGTGGTTGCTGTTGAGATTTTCCATCTACTTAGTGCCTTCCAAGCCCTGTGCCAGGGTTATGTGTGCTTATCAAGTTCATCACACTCTGAAAGAGGTGTCAAGCCTTGCCCTTTCATATCAACTCCTCCAGCTCAGGTTTGGAAAGATGCTATAGGTAAGTTGAGAAAAGGTCATTTTGGCAAGGGTTTTAATCAAATATGCCACACCAACCACTTCGAGTCAAGTTGTTTCCTGCAGGTGGATTACACAACCTCTTCTTTAGTTCTTTCTGTTCCTCTTTTTTTCGATAACCTCTTTGGTGCTCCAGCTGAGATCTTCAACATGAGCCTTCGCTATTTAATCTAGCCTCTGACCACAAACCATATCAACAGGCAGAAAAATAGAAGCAGCAGAACTGAGTCGATCTGAATTAACCAAAACTCTGGGAGGAAAGGCATTTTGGTTTTGCTTTTAGACTTATAAGAAAAACCAAAGTTGAAAACGAAAAGCTGTTCTCAGCTGTGAAGGCGGCCCCAGGAAAATGCGGGAGACTAGCCAAACTCATTGAATACAATTTAATAGAAAGGGTGACTCCTTTCTGCCCTTTCTCACTTGGGTTCTGTGCTTCAGAAGGAAAGTGCCTCTATCATGAGAGGTGAGGCCAGAGCCTGTGGGTTAAAATAACTGAAAATCGCTTGTGTGACCTCAGACAACTGTATCTTCGCAAACATGATACCGTATCTTCGCACTGGAGTCCCTGGAGACCAGTTTCAAAGGAAGCAAATAAAGCCCACTATGTAGCGAGCCCATCTAGATGGGCAGAGTCCTGGCTCACTCACTGCAGGACCTTAGTGCTCAGAACACGAAGAGGGAGATTCGCCCTCTGGTCATGTCCCCAGCTCTCGGCACCCCTCCCCATGCCCACAAACGTCCCTGCCCCCGGGGTGTCAGATCCCGCAACTCCCTCCTGTTTCTGCTCTCAAGGGATTTCCCTCCATTTTTTTTTAAACCCAGTTCTATAACATTTTTCCTTAACTGAAATACACCAGGGTCTCTCTCTCCCACTACCTTCCTAGTTCACGTTTTCTTCTTATTTTCCCCCACATTCAAGCCATGTATTTTCACACTTTGTAATACCCAATAAGGGAAAAGAATCTGAACACACATACACACACATACCCATATGTTTAACTGAATCACTTTGCTGCACACCTGAAACTGACACAACACTGTAAATCAACTATACTTCAATTCAAGAAAAAAAAAAAAGATACTTAACGTTAAAAACATCAGCAAAACATCACCCTGGGAGTGGCAAGGAGGTATAGTGGATTCACAGATCAGCAGCCTCTATCTGGATCTCACTGCGCCACCTAGTGGCCATGTGGCCCTTGGCCACTCATCTTCAGAATTGCCATTTTCAGTTAAAGTGCTGGGATATTACCTAAGAGGATTATTTGAGGAGAAAGTGAAATAATACATGTGGAATTGCTTTATAAATTCTTGATTATTAATTTATGAGAACTAGTAAATCTCCTATTCATTGCCAGTTTGGTTTGGAGTTTCTCTTCCTTGAAAATGTAAGCATCTCAAACACTGTTCTAAGTGACATTCTCTGTCTGACGTTCAGCCACTTCCACCCACCCTTTTCCACATTCCCCCAACCAGGGCTTAGCTCAGACCAAGATTCTAGAACAGAGCAAAGTCTCTAAATGGTATAGACAAGTCAGCAAATTGACTAGCATTAGAACCCAGGAAGAATCACCAGGTGGCACTGAACTTGGCAGTAAATCCAAAGAAAAAAGACCCAATTAAAGGATTCCAGACTTGAGAAGCCAGAAAACAAAAAAATCAATTGAAACAATGGACACAGGAAANCAAATTGACTAGCATTAGAACCCAGGAAGAATCACCAGGTGGCACTGAACTTGGCAGTAAATCCAAAGAAAAAAGACCCAATTAAAGGATTCCAGACTTGAGAAGCCAGAAAACAAAAAAATCAATTGAAACAATGGACACAGGAAAGATAGTTTCAAGCAGGGTCATGTGATATGTCTAAGACCAGCCGTGAAGACCTTGTTTTCTTAAGGACATCAGACTGGAAATTTATTTAGACTCGGCTCTGGATGTTCTGTGAAAGAAAAGAAATGAATTTTTATTGAGGAAGAAGAACAATTTGGTAATTTTGTTCTGAATATGTTTTCTACCCTGAGATTCCTTATCCATCAGAGAAATAGATTCTTGTACTTTGAACAGCTGGCTGAGAGTCTGATGGAAAATTTATATAAAGCTGGGGCTCTGAGGAGACCTCAGGGAGAAAGTTATATCCCCAAGGCTATAGTTTTATCCATTTTTATCTCTTGTCTGGTGGTTATGGATGCAACTAGCCATGAATACAAAAAGGCTTCTGTTTGGAGGTGCTTCTGGTACTTTCTCATAGAACAATTTTCTTTTTTAAAAAATGGCTGACCACTGACCACTCATTAAGTTAGAACCTATGTGGTCATGGTCCTAGTCACTGAAGTCAAAGGGATATGCTTCTGAAGATCTCTCCGTATCATTTATGCAAGGATGCTCCTGGTTGGGCACGCAACTGCTTTGACCAAGTGAAGAGAATTGTTTTTAAGGACACCAACACCACTGTCTGTTTCCATAGACATGCAAGACATGTCTCTGGTCTTGGTGTCTCCAGAATGCAGTTAGATTTTTAAATCACCTAGGAACTTCCCTACAGGTGGGCTAGCAGTCAAGAAATAGTGCTGTTTCTGGTTTATAGATTGGGAACATTATGATTAAAATTTTGTGTTGTTTTTTTTTTTAAATCAGGGGATCGTAGCAAGTTATTTGCAAGGGAACTGAGTAGTCTATTTTTCTTGAAGAGAAATAGCAATGTTTTCAGATAAAACTGCTATTATGGTTTATTTGGATAAAAATTCCATTTTTTCCCTCTCTCTGACCAAGATATCTTGTCTACAGTTCTAGAAGTAATATTAGTTTTAAGCCAATGGACTCTAAACATCTCAGAACTATGCATTTATTGACCTTTAAGTAGCCACATCCTATGCTAACCTAACTTGGGGTGACTTCAAATTATCTATCTTCAATTTACATGTGCAGAAAAGCTCTGTCATACAGATCAACCAGAAGAGAACAAAATCACCTAGTATTTTTCAGGCAATTCCTCTTGAGGGTAATATTGGACTAAGTTATAGCTAAATCAAGGAGAGGTGAGAAATGTCAACTATCTCATCAACCTGCTCATCTCCTTTCCATAATAAAGTGCGCCCTTGGGCCAATCAGAAATTTATTCAATAGACTATACATGCTGAGCCCTGGAGAGGAAAAAAAACAGTCTATTCTCAAGAAATACACAGCCAAGTGGACAGCCTTAACTGGGCTTCATCTGTAAAGTGGAGATACACTGCTTTAAAGATGTCATAGGAAGATAAAATACATGTAACCAAGTGAAATAACATGAATAAACACAATAATGTAAACTATAAAACTAACGTGAAATTTTAGAAATTCTTCAGCTTAACAAGCTTAATACTTAACAGCACTGAGTATCATTCCTGCCTGTGGGTGATGCTATGAAGAAAGTTGGCTGGTGTTCCAGAATCAATTACAGATGGGGAGGTTAGGAGTTTATTCTCTTTAGGGAACATCTCCACTTGGCTCGGTTCTGTGAAGCTGTGATGGCTGTATTAGGACAAGTCGGTGGGCTAACATTTTCCACATGGAATTAAGTTCCAGATAGATGTAAAGGATTTAATGTAAAAGAAATTGACAAACAGATCCCAAAGAAACTGGGGAAAGACTGGAAGAAAACCTTTGTTGCTGTGTTGTTCAGTTGCTTATGACCCTGACTCTTCACAATCCCAGCTCTTTGCGACCCCATGGACTGTAGCACGCCAGGCTACCCTGTCCTCGACCATCTCCTGGAGTTTGCTCAAATTCATGGCCATTCACTCAGTGATGATATCTAACCCAGAGGTATATTTTTATATTCTAGGGTGAGGAAAGTATTTCCAAACATGACATAAGCTCCAGGAGGAAATGTATGAATAAGGATAAATTTGGCTTTATAAAAATATAACACTTCCACAGATCCCAAAATTACTAATGTTAAAAGACAAAAACACCAATATAGTATACTGACACATATATATGGAATTTAGAAAGATAGTAATGATGACCCTGTATGTGAGACAACAAAAGAGACACAGATGTATAGAACGGACTTTTGGCCTCTGAGGGAGAGGGAGAGGGGGGATGATTTGGGAGAATGGCATTGAAGNTCATTGGAAGGGCTGACGCTGAAACTCCAATACTTTGGCCACCTGATGTGAAGAACTGGCTCATTTGAAAAGACCTTGATGCTGGGAAAGATTGAGGGCAGGAGGAGAAGCAGACGACAGAGGATGAGATGGTTGGATGGCATCACCAACTCAATGGATGTGAGTCTGAGTAAGCTCTGGGAGTTGGTGATAGACAGGAAGGCCTAGCATGCTACAGTCCACGAGGCCACAGAGTAAGACACGACTGAGTGACTGAACTGAACTGATCTCATGTTCCAGTTAAACATCTTGTTGATATAAAATCTCAGCCAGCCTTGAAGATAACACCAAATGTGTCTCCTCAGTGTGTACTAACTTACCCCATGAAGACACAGAGTTAAATATAGAGAGGATGGAGCAGACCAAATCCAATACAGTGAATATTTTTGTCTTAAGTTTAGGAATTATATATACATATGCAGTGTTTTAATAACTTATTTGGCATTTTAGAGAGTAATTTGGCATATCAGCTTTGGGATTATAGTTTAAAATATGTGATTGAGTACTTTCTTAGTATATTTGATAGGATTTAATAGTACATTCCAAATATGTAAAAATTTATAATATTATATTTATAAATTATAGGGGTGCTTAGAAAGTTTGCTTTTATCAGACAGTTGAAATCCTTTTTTAAAAGGTGAAATATACTGATTGTAAAAAGGCAGTTAAAATGATTACAATATTAAGTGTTTTTAAAAAATCCTTAAATAATTGCTTAAAATTGTGGATTTATAAATAGCATGATAAGATTTACAAATTTAGGTCTAAGAAACAACTCAATTTTTGAATTTGTAGCTTTAAAAAATAAATATTGAATTTGAAACAGAAGTGACCTCTGAAGTAATCTTTTCACAAAAGCTACCCTCAAGGGCACCAAAAAACTCACATTGACTTTATTAGAGATATTAATCTCATCTTTTCATAGAATACATTGTCAGGCCTAACATATTGTCAGAAAGATGAAACTTAAAATTTCCTTTTTCCTCACTCCTTTATTTTGAAACTTGACCTTCAGTTTCCTTCAAGATCTCTATTTCTGGACTTTCAATATAAACATGGCTATGTAAGTCACACACTTGCCCTTCTATTTCTGAGAATAATAAGAAACACCACAGGAGAATAAAACAAGCCCTATAAATTACATTTTCAGTGAAACTATGGCTCAGACAGTAAACAACCCGCCTGCCAATGCAGGAGACTTGAGAGACGTGGCTTCTATCCCTGGGTGGGGAAGATCCCCTGGAGGAGGGAATGGCAGCCCACTCCAGGATTCTTGCCTGGAGAATCCCACAGACAGCGAAGCCTGGTGGGCTACAGTCCATGGGGTTGCAAAGAGTCGGACACGACTGAACTACTAACACTTTCACTTCATGAGACATATATAATTGGCATACCCCAAAATACTCTAAAATTCTGAAAATAATATAACTACCTAAACTTAGGAGGGGAAGTGAAAAATGAAAGTCGCTCAGTTGTATCTGACTCTTTGCGACCCCACGGATCGTGCACAGAATTCTTCAGGCCAGAATACTGGAGTCGATAGCTTTTCCCTTCTCCAGGGGATCTTCCCAACCCAAGGATCGAACTCAGGTCTCCTGCATGGCGATTCTTTACCAGCTGAGCCACAAGGGAACCCCAAGAATACTGGAGGGGAAAAGGGGACAGAAATTCTGAGGTAGTGTAAGCTTAGTGACCATCTTATCCATGTTCACTAGGAGTCATGCACACAATTTAAAGATGACAAATCAAGTAAGAAAATTATAAGCATTAAAATAGCAGATATGCTAGGAAAGGTAAAATTGACTAATATCAGCAGTAGAAATGGAATGGGAGAAAAGAAGGAAAACACAACAACAAATTTATTATCCCACATTTTAAGCATATGAATTAAATAAGAAAAAGGAACTTTTTCTATGTATTTTTAAATATATATTTAAAACCAAAGAAATGAGATAAGAATTTGAAATGAGATCATTTAAGTAGGTGGTCAACTTTACTAGTTATGAGACAAATGCAAATTTAAATCNGCATATGAATTAAATAAGAAAAAGGAACTTTTTCTATGTATTTTTAAATATATATTTAAAACCAAAGAAATGAGATAAGAATTTGAAATGAGATCATTTAAGTAGGTGGTCAACTTTACTAGTTATGAGACAAATGCAAATTTAAATCATGATGCAATGCTACTACATACACATAAAAATGGTTAAAATGAAAAGGGAGGCAATACCAAGTATTGGTGAGGATGTGGAGCAATTGGAATTTTCATCACTGCTGATGGAAATGTAAATTGGTATAGCCACTTTAGTAAAGCCAGCAGAATACGCTAAATTGCACATAAGCATATCTGTGATTTCAGCAGCTGCACTCTTAGATATACATCCTCAAGAGAAATGCACAGTATGGTCGCCAAAATAAATGTACAAGAATGTTTATAGCAGCACTATTCAAGCCCAAACCTGGAAACTACTCAAATATTCATGACCCAGAGGATGGATAATTGATGTATTCACACAATTCTATACTATATAGCAACTAGACTGAACAAACTACAAATAGACACAATGCTAAATCTTACAGGTATATCTCTGGGCCAGGAAGTCAGACACAAGAAAAGTACATAATGTAATCTTCAATTTATATAAAATAAAAAGATGGGTGAAGTTAATTTATAGCCTTAGAAGGATAATCTTAGCGGAACTGGGACTGCAAAAGGACCAGTGAGGGTTTTCTGTAATGTTGATCATGTTTGTGATTCTTGATCTGGATGATGATTACATGGAGGTGTTTTCACTTGGTGAAAATTCATCAAGCCTAGGATTTTGTACTTTTCTGTAGGTATGCTAAACTTTATAAACAAGTATAACAACAAAATAAAAGGAATGTAATGCAGGAATCTGATTACACACGTGATGGAAGAGTTGCGAAACCAAAGGCTGGTGAGGTAACTCAGAGACTAGCAACAGCATGAAGCAGCAATGCCTCCACAGCTGGAGGAACAAAGGCAGTATTTTTAGAGTCGAGTTATGATTTCCTTTGAACTTATTTTTGACTAGTTCTCCACTTGGTCTTCTAAATCTTTGGCCTGCTAAGCCCAGTTTTAACAAGAATCCTGTTAAATTAGTCTATTGATAATCCTTCACAGCTGATCAAATTCGCCAGTCTTCATTTGATAGCTAAGTCCTTGGTCTGCCTTTAACAAAAATACTATTATGCCAGTTAAGCAACAATTCCCCCTACCAGTTGAGTAAGAATTCCCCCATCCTTTTCCTTTTAGTACTTTTCCATCCTCTATTCTTTCATTCTGCTTTTTTGGTTATAAATCCTCAGTTGTCTTTGCTGTATTTAGAGTTGAACTCAGTTCTATATCAAGGTCTCTCTATTCCTACTGCAGTAGTTTGAATAAAATCTGCCTTACCGTTTTTAACAAGCATCTGGTGAACATCTTTTCTAATTTTCCTATGTACTAGGGTCAGGCGGCAGAAGCTGAAACTATAGCAGCTAGATTTGGAGACCCAGAGGAAATGAAGCCAAAGCCAGAGCTACTGCAGGTGGGAGAGGAAAAAAGTACTTTTCTTTCCACTCTCTTATTTCTCTACCTGTGGCCCTGTAAATTAGACTGGCCAAAAACAGATCAATAAAGAAAAACATAAACATAAGTTTATGAGAATGTGCATGGTTCTTACGTTAGGGGAACCACTGACCAAAACTACCCACCCTGGGCAGACAAGATAGTAACCATTTGCATGAGTTATCTTACAACAGGAGGTCTTGGTAAGAAACAGGGAACTAACAAGCTACCACCAACTGGAAGAATTTGGAAAAGGTCAAAAGGAGAGAAGAGATGCCACTCCACATGTCCTCCTGAAATGGGAGGGAAGGGGGCACGGCACAACCTTAAAAAGGCATAGCCACCGGACGTGACAAAGACTGGTTAGCACCAACTAGCTCCAAGATGGAGAAAGATTTGACTTTCAGAGGACTTTGCGCCTCATTATGCCCTCATTGTAATACATTAGCATAAGCCCGGACAGTTCAGAGATTGACCAACAAAGATCAAAAAGTGAGCATTGGCTCAATTTCTGGAAATCTCCACCCCTTTCCCCAAATACTCCCACTAATTGGCCTATGAAATTACCCACCGCATAAAAGGTAACCACCCCGTATTCAAGGGCCTCTTGCCTCTGACATGGCCCTCACTCTGTGGAGTATATGTCTTTCTAAATAAATCCACTTCTCACATAACACTGTTTCTCACTGAATTCATTCTGCAAGGAGACATCAAAAACCTGAATTTCATTAAGTCTTGTGATCTCAATTTAAAGGTCATGGGTTCAAGTCCCAGTCTGGGTATTGGTCACTTTTGAGTCCTGGCACGTGGTTCAAGTCCTATTTTGAGTTGCAGTTTCACTGCCAACCCCCTACCCCCAGGATCCTTCTCACTGCACTCTATCCTGGTTGAGCCATGTGCATGCCACCAGGAAGGACCCTGAGTCAGCACAATTAGCCAGACACAGCCTGGAAACTAGCCCTATTATCCTAAAACCTGAGACTGATAACCACGGCAGAGCAGCTCTTCTGGGTTCCCTTATACTGCTGCTCTCTGTCTGGGTGCCCCTTTGCAGTAAAGTCTCTTGCTTTGTCAGTACATGTGTCTCCTGGGACAATTCATTTCTGAATGTGAGAATGTTGGATAACACCCTGGAAAGCTTTCACTTACATAGGGAAGTGCCTAGTTCAGTCACTCAGTCGTGTCCAACTCTTTGTGACCCCATGAATCCCAGCACACCAGGCCTCTCTGTCCATTACCAACTCGTGGAGTTCACTCAGACTCACATCCATCGAGTCAGTGATGCCATCCAGCCATCTCATCCTTGGTCGTCCCCNAAACAATCAGATTTTTTTTTAATGAGCAGAAGACCTGAATAGACATTTCTCCAAAGAGGACATGCAGATGGCCAGCAGGCACATGAAAAGATGCTCAGCATTGCTAATCATCAGTTCAGTTCAGTCACTCAGTCGTGTCCAATTCTTTGCGACCCCATGAACTGCAGCATGCCAGGCCTCCCTGTCCATCACCAACTCCCAGAGTTCACTGACTCTCATCCATCGAGTCAGTGATGCCATCCAGCCATCTCATCCTTGGTCGTCCCCTTCTCCTCCTGCCCCCAATCCCTCCCAGCATCAGAGTCTTTTCCAATGAGTCAACTCTTCGCATGAGGTGGCCAAAGTACTGGAGTTTCAGCTTCAGCATCATTCTCTCCAAAGAAAAATGCAAATCAAAACCACAGTGAGGTATGACTTCACACCTACCAGAATCACTATCATCAAAAAGGCAACAAGTAATAAATGTTGGTAAGGATGTGCAAAAAAGGGAACTCTCATACGCTGTTGATGGGAATGTAAATTGGTGCAGCTTCTATAGAGAACAGTATGGAAGTTTCTCAAAAAACTAGAAATAGAACTACCACATGATCCAGCAATTCCGCTTTTGGGTATATGTCCAAGAAAAACAAAAACACTAATTTGAAAGGATATATGGACCCCAATGTTCATGGCAGCATTATTTACAACTGCCCAGACATGGAAGCAACTTAAGTGTCCATTGACAGAGGAATGGATCAAGAAAGTGTGACATATATATGTACACACACACATATATGCATATATATTCACACACACAATGGAATACTATTCAGTCATAAAAAGAATGACATTTTGCCCATTTGCAGCAACATGACTTGACTTGGAGGGCATTATGCTAAGTGAAATAAGTCAGAGAAAGTCAAATACCATATCATACTACTTATATGTGGAATCTAAAAAAAACAACAAAACTAGTGAATAAAACAAAAAAGAAACATACTCACAGATATAGAGGACAAACCAGTATTTACCAGTGGGCAAAGGGAAGGGGCAATACAGGATTTGGGGATTATGAGATACAAACTATTTGGCATAAAATAAGCTTTAAGAATATAGTGTACAATGTGGGAACTACAGTAAACATGTTATAGTAACTATAAATGAAGTATAACCTTCAAAATTGTGAATCACCATACTATATACCTGTAACTTAGATAATATTATAAATATCAACTATACTTCAATAAAATCATTTTTTAAAAAGATGGTGGTCATGCATACTAACAATTAATAAATTTAAAATAACAATAAGAAAGTGGAACACTATATATCAAAAAGTATATATAGCTCAAAGAGGTAGTTAATAGCCACTGGCAGTTGAAGAATGTTTGAGAAACCACATACCTACACATATTCTTGGAAGAAATATAAATTCATATGAACTTTAGAAGTTGAAGATGGCAATATATATAACCCCCTGGCAGCATAATCTTTGATCAAGAAACTATCCTTCTAGGTATTTATCCTACAGCACTATTCAGAATGATGCAGAAACAGAGATTCTTGGATATGTGATGCTACCATAGTAGATAAAATTGAGAATACTCCAAATGTCCATCAATAAAGAATTTGTTAAATGAGTTGTGGTACATCTATTTTCACGGTTTCTCAACCTTGGAACTGCTGACATTTGGGCTGGATCATTCTTGGTTGAGAGGGCTGTCTTGTGCCAGTAGCACCTTCTGCTCAAGTATGACAAAAAAAAGTCTCCAGACATTGTCAACTGTCCCTGGGAAGCAAAATTCCACCCTATCTCCTTAAGAGTCATTAAGTAAATATGATACAGTCTTTTAAAAGAATGTATCAGTTGCACACAGTGACATGGAAAAACAAGCATGGTATATGGTTAAAGCAGGTAAATGATTGTGGAATTAAACATACTGTGCAAGCTAATTGGATAAATAAAAATAATTTGCATAATTATCTGTACATAATACTAATATGTCATTAGGGAAAAAATCAAGGAGAGAACTNATAGATTTTATTTAACAGATACTCTCACAGCACTTAGCCTGTGCCAGGCACTTTAAGTAGAGCCCAGTTAGGGATGACTATGACGACACCGCCCAGCACACAGCAGAGAAGGCTCAGTGGAAGGCATCCTTCCAGCTGCACGGAATCTGGGAGGGGCTCTCTGAGGGTGCGCCTTCCCCTGGTTCTCAGTGGAGGCCTCCTGAATGCCCGTGCCCAGTCGCTGAGTCTGACTCCCTGTGACCCTGTGGACTGTAGCCCATCAGCCTCCTCTGTCCATGGAGTTCTCCAGGCAAGAATACTGGAGTGGGTGTCATTTCCTCCTCCAGCGGGTCTTCCTGAAAGTCCAATGACAGATGATTTACACGAATCGCGGATGAGCACGGGCCACGATGCCGCGGCCCCACGCAGCACGGCCTGAGGGTCTGTACTGATGGGGAGACATGGAAACAGCATGCTGCTAGTGTGTTAAAAGCCGGCTGTGCAAAGTGCATACAGTAGGGTCACGCTTCCATTTTAAAACAAGCATATGCATTAAAGACAGACGCATAGGGAGACGGAATAGAGTGGATAGCCCCGAAATAGAACGCAGAGCTCGCACACGTGTTCAAACCGTTTTTGACAAGGGTGCCAGGACCATCCATTAGAGAGAGGACAGTCTTTTCAACAAGCAGTGCCGGAGAAGCCGCGGATCCCACGGGAGAGAGTGAAGTTGGACCTCACCTCACACCACATGCAAAGATCAACTCAAAGACGAAGGAAGGACCTAAACACGAGATCTGAAACAGTGCAACCTTTAGGAGAAGATACAGGACAAAAAGCTTCACGAGGGCGGGCTGAAAAGTGATTTCTTGGCTATCAGGCAACAGAAGAGAAAATAGACAAGCTGGACTTCATGAACATTTTTAAAAATTTTGTGCATCAAATGACACTATCCACAGAGCAAAAAGGAAACCCCCAAGCGTAAGAGCATATTTGCAAACCCTGCATCTGGTAAAGGATCAGTATCTAGACTACAAGGACAACTCCTAAAACTCAGCAACAAAAACCAGCCAGATTGAGACATGGACACAGGTGCATCGTCTGTGGGAGCTGGAACGGAGCTTGTACCCTGCTGTTATGTGAAGACCGTATAAGGCTTAGCTTGCGGAATTGGTTCACAGTGCCTGTCAGCTCTGTTATATCCTGCTACTTTTCTGTCTATTCATTCTGTTAACTTTTGAGAGTTTGATATTGAAACTCTGACTGAAAACCATGGTTTATCTACTTAAAAAATTGTAACATACAGTGGAACTATATGTAACTTTGTTCTGTAATTTCGAAGTCTCCTGTAAATGTGTTGTTATACTTTCATAATTTAAAAGATTAAAAAATTAAAAATAAAAAAGTTAAGAAAGAATGGGAAAGAAAGAAAGAATGCCTGTGCCCTTTGCACAGGCGTTTCTCTAAAGGTGGACAGACAGCCAATAAGCCCATGAAAGGACGCTCAGCGTCACTGACTGTCAGGGAAAGTGAAAGCCCCTCAGTCGTGTCTGATTCTTTGTGACCCGTGGGCTAACACCGTCCAGGAAATTCTCCAGGTCAGAATACTGGACTGGGCAGCCTTTACTTCTCCAGGGGCTCTTCCCAACCCAGGGATCGAATCCCGGTCTCCTGATGCAGGCGGATTCTTTACCAGCTGAGCCACAAGGGAAGGCCAAGAATACTGGAGTGGGTAGCCTATCCTTTCTCCAGTGGGTCTTCCTGACCCAGGAAGTGAACTGGGGTCTCCTGCTTTTCAGGCAGATTCTTTACCAGCTGAGCCATCAGAGAAACTCAAGATGTCACCCCACATCCATCAGGAGGGAACTGCTAAAAAATACAGCAATAGACGAGTGCTGGCAAGGATGGGGGAACTGGGACNAGATTTGCACTGCACTTGTAACTTACAGAACTCTAAAATGGTAAATTTGTACTGTTTTAAACCTCCAAGTATGTGGTCATTTGCTATAGCAGCAATAGGAAACTAATACAGGTACACAAATGATAAAAGTATAAATAAAAGTAAGGAAGTGATTGCTGTAAGTCACAATGGAGATCGCCACTGAGAAGGGGTTGAAAAGGCAGTGTGAACAGGAAAGGGTCCTTGTAAGGGTGGTGGGTGTTGGTAGGGTCTTGTCTTTCCTGATCTGGGTTGTAGTTACCTGGAACTTTGTTTTCTAATTACATTGTGTACTTTATACACTTCTATTGTGTGCCCTTTTGTGCTCATGGGTTATATATAACAATTAAAGGGGAGAAAAGTTTTCTACTTTCACAGGTTAGAAATAAAGTTCTTTAAAAAAGAAAGAAAGAAAAGATGAAAATCTTGAGAATGCTTCCTAGCAGAACCTTGGAAAGTCCAGGCATTATTATTCTTGTGCTCCTAGAAGTGTTAAAGAAGAGTAAAGGCCATCAGTTTATCCAAGTAGGCTATTCATCTATCCACTGACTGCTCAGTGGTTCTTATGCTGTAAATCCTCTGGCCAACATTTTAGCACATATAGGGTTGATGCCACCATCCAGCTGAATGTAGCTTGGAATGATCCTACTCCTGCTTCTTTGATTAGTGTTTTCACTGGCCCTTGTGATTGCAGCCTTTTTCTATTTAAACAGACTCCATTTTGCTAACTGCTTAGTTTGCAGAATGGTTGGCTTCAGTAGTTAAGGTTCATTCATTCTTCCCTGTAGTATCCTCTCTGTTCCAGGGACACTGTTCGGCTCTTGGATACACAGACAAATAGACCATAGTCTTTTCCTCATGGGAACTCTTGAGTCATAGAAGGAGATCTAAGAGTGGATAAATGTTCATGTGAGAATTCCCTTTGAGTAAGACTCTACAGGAACACAGAGGAAAGAGAATCTAATGTTACCTGAGAGATTAAGACAGGCTTCCTAGAAGTGACAAATGGAATTAAAGAGTCGGTGTGGCTCCACTAGGCCTTCCCAGGTGGCTCAGTGGTAAAGAATCCACCTGCCAATGCAGAAGACACAAGAGACTCTATTTCCATCCCTGGGTCGGGAAGATCCCCTGAAATAGGAGATGGCAACATGCTCTGGTATTCTTGCCTGGAAAATTCCACGGACAGAGGAGCCTGGTAGGCAATAGTCCATGGAGTTCCAAAGAATAGGACACGACTGAGCGACTGAGCATTCACATGCATGTGGGTTAACTAAGAAGACTAAGTAGGAAAGAAGGCATTTCAGGCAAAGGAAGAGCTTGTGACAAGTCAGTGAGGTAAGAAGAGCATGCTCCATTTGGGGATCTGTTTAATTCTGCTGGCTAGCTGGCACTGATAAGCTGGAGGAGAGGGCAGGGAAGAAATCTAGGCATCAGCATCAAAATCAAGGTTTCAGTGACGAAGCACCAGGCACAAGAGAATACTGGTTAGAAGGAGAAGCTAGAGGCATTTAACATGAATCTGAAGTCAATATCAGACATGTAGCCAGAACTTTTATAAATATCAGGGGTCGTATAACAACAGACACAGAGCCTTTTCTTCAGCGATGGTATTCTAGCTATTTACATAGCTTCCTTTAATTTTTCCTGGCTTACTCATCCAACAAATATTTGTTGAATGTGTTCTGTATATTAGGTACTGAAGTGAAAGTGAAAGTCGCTCAGTTGTGTCTGACTCTTTGCGACCACATGGACTGTATAGTCCATGGAATTCTCCAGGCCAGTATACTGGAATAGGTAGCCTTTCCCTTCTCCAGGGGATCTTCCCAACCTAGGGATCAAACCCAGGTCTCCTGCATTGCAGGTGGATTCTTTACCAGCAGAGCCACAAAGGAAGCCCAAGAATACTGGGATGGGTAGCCTATTCCTTCTCCAGTAGATCTTCCCGACCCAGGAATTGAACCAGGGTCTTCTGCATTGCAGGTAGATTCTTTACCAACTGAGCTATTAGGGAAGCCCATGTTAGGCACTAGGCACTGGATATACAGTCCATGGGGTTACAAAGAGTCGGACATGACTTAGGGACTGAAAAACAACTGGATATACTGTAGTGACTGAAGCATCGAGCATCTATTCTTGGGCCTTGCTTTTCATTTTGCGCAACAATGGGGCATGCTGGATTTGAACCCTATGAGGATGGAATAGAGGCTTCCCTTGTGGCTCAGATGCAATGCAGGAGACCCGGATTCAATCCCTGGGTTGGGAAGATCCCCTGGAGGAGGGTATGGCAATCCACTCCAATATGCTTGTCTGGAGAACCCCAGGGATAGAGAAACCTGGGAAAAACAGAGAAGACTGGTGGGATGCAGTCCATGGGATCACATAGTCGAACACGACTGACCAACTAACACACACAGGATGGAATAGATGTGCCAAATCTAAAAATGTTGATGAATCAGCTTCCACCAGTGAATGTGGTTATTTTGAAAGCAGTGATGATAGCATTAAAAAAAAAAATAATAAACCTGTTGTGTATGCATTTGGTCGATAATTTAAGTGGGTAGAACCTAATCATAGATAGTAACTATGATTCTAATACCTGAGATCTCTGGAACTGCCTTTCTTCTTCAGAAGTGTCCGCTTAATTGGGAAAGCCTATAGGAGAGGATCTTGTTTTGTAGGGCTAGAAGAGGGGATCTTGGGCACCTCAGGGAGTACTGAAGATAACCCTTGGGAATTAAGGAAGTTGTTTTTTACTCTGAATGCAATTTAATTAAGCTAGCTACAAAAAGGGGATACAAAGATACAGAAAAAGGTTTGGGTATGTTTTTTCCCACACCATGCACCTTATGAAATGTTAGTTACCCAACTAAGGATTGAGTCTATGCCCCCTGCATTGGAAGTGCAGAATCTTAACCACTGGACCACCAGGGAAGTCTGATTTAAGTACTTTATACATGTCTCCTTTCCCCCCCTTTTTCTCCTCCAGAGCATAAGGAGAGTAAAAAGTGTTGACTAAACTTTAAACTTAAATGTTGTAGGTTAAGCAATAGGAAAGATTTTTTTTCAGTACCATTTAAAATGTCCTGTCATAGGGAATCTATCCATTTTAGATAAGATGCTTACCATTAACCCAACTGGCAGGTAGAGTAGACCATGGAGTGGGCAGGACTAGGATGATTTATATTGAACCAAATGACTGCCAGGAATCCACTGCTTTTAGTGGAGCTTGGAGAGGGTGGGGGTGGGGAGGAGAATTGGAAAAGAGGGTAATAGTATCTCAAGCTCAGTCCACAAATCTCTTTTATAGTAACTCTCTTGGTGATGCTCATGCCTCTAAATGGTATTAAATATCATCAGTGGACTGACAATTTCCATGTTTATAACTAAGGCTCTGATCTCTCTTTCAAGCTCCAGATTCATATTCAACTTCAATATCTCACGTGGATGTAATAGACATCCTAATCCAACATGTCCAAAACTCAACTACTGCTCTCCCCGACTTCCTTGCAAAAAGTCCCCCACTTCGCTTTAGCCTTCTTCATATTCTCCATTTCCTATGTCATTGTTCCAGTTGTTCAAACCAAACACTTGGAGTTATTCTCCTGTTCTTACTTTCTATTAGACTTCACATATAACTCATTCATAAATCCTGCTTATTTTTCCTTTGCAGTGTATCTAAAGTCTGATTACTTTTCATGACCCACTGCTACTACTCTGGTCCAAATCCTATCATTTCTTGCTTTATTACTATTTCCTCTCCTCCTATTGTACCTCCACCCACTCCTCCCTCCATCCTCCACCCTCAGCCCAGCTAGAGTAATTTTTTCAACCACTGAATTAAGTCTTGTTATTTCTCAGCCCCGAACCCCTCTTATAATGGTTCCCCTGGTCCTGGATAAATTTGCAACTCCCTTACCTTTCTGTTGTATCTTCTGGACTCTCCCTTTTGACTCCTTTGCTTCCATCATAGCAACTTCCTGGCTGATCTCAGATCCTGTCATTTCCTTACATGCAGCTTTCAGTGGTGACGTGTATGACATGCTCTATTAGTTAGCTTGGGCTGCCATAACAATATACCATAGACTGGCTAGTACACACAATAGGAGTTAATTTTTTCACAGTTTTGGAGGCTAGAATTCCCAAATCAAAGTGCTGACTAACCTGATTCCTGATGAGAGCTCTCTTCCTGGCTTGCAGCATCTGCCTTTTTTGCCAAGTGAGTCATCACATGGGTTTTCCTGTGTAGTGCACAAACACAGAGATGCACACACACACACACAGTGAGGTCTCTTCCTCTTCTTAAGACCCCAGTCCTAGAGAATTAGGGTAGCTAGTGGTGGAACCTGCATGCCACTGCAGTAGATGCTGGAGGCTTGGGTTCAATTCCCGGGCCAGGAAGATCCCCTGGAGGAGAAAATGACAATCCATTCCATTATTCCTGCCAGAAGAATTCCCAAGGACAGAGGAGACTGGTGGGCTACAGCCCATANGGTGGAACCTGCATGCCACTGCAGTAGATGCTGGAGGCTTGGGTTCAATTCCCGGGCCAGGAAGATCCCCTGGAGGAGAAAATGACAATCCATTCCATTATTCCTGCCAGAAGAATTCCCAAGGACAGAGGAGACTGGTGGGCTACAGCCCATAGGGTAGCTAAAATGTTGGACACGAATGAAGTGACATAGCACACATGCCTTATGACCAAATTTAGCTTTTCTTACCTCCTAGTGACCCAATCTCCAAATACAGGCACATGGGAGGGTTTTAACACATGAGTGGTGGTTGGTATGGAGAGGTTGGTGGGCGGAAATCACTCCACAGCACTAGCAAGAAAGAACCAAGGCCAGAAACCTGGAAGCCTTATATGATCTAGTTCTTTTTTCATCTCCAGGTCTCTCTCTTAACTCTCCCCCAATGTTACTTCACAGAGGCTTGTTGTTGTTTGATCGCTCAGTCATGTCCAAATCTTTGTGATCTTGTGGACTGTAGCACGACAGGCCTCCCTGTCCATCACCAACTCCCAGGGTTTACTCAAACTCATGCCCATTGCGTCCGTGATGCCATCCAACCATCCCATCCTCTGTCAGCCCCCTTTCCTCTTGCCTTCAATCTTTCCCAGCATCAGAATCTTTTCAAATGAGCAAGCTCTTCACATGAGGTGGCCAAAGTACTGGAGTTTCAGCTTCAACATNTGGATTTAGAAAAGGCAGAAGAACCAGAGATCAAATTGCCAACATCTGTTGGATCACAGAAAAAGCAAGGGAATTCCAGAAAAGCATCTACTTCTGCTTCATTGATTCTGCTAAAGCCTTTGACTTTGTGGATCACAACAAACTGGAAAATTCTTCAAGAGACATGAATATCAGATCACCTTACCTGCCTCCTGAGAAACCTGTATGCAAGTCAAGAAACAAAACTTAGAACTGGACATGGAACTGTGGACTGGTTCAAAATTGGGAAAGGAGTACTTCAAGGCTGTATATTATCATCTTGCTTATTTAACTTATATGCAGAGTACATCATGTGAAATGCCTGGTTGGATGAAGCACAAGCTGGAATCAAAAGATATTGAAGGCAAGAAGCCTGGAATGCTGCAGTCCATGGGGTTGCAAAGGGTCAGACACAACTGTGTCTGAACAAGAACACAGGTAGGTAGGGTCAGATTATCTTTCTATGTACTAAACAGAGGCACTTTAGTTTAACAGTCAGGCAGAGGGGTAGAGTCCTTTGAGGCAGGCTAGTATGTATGATTATAGTAACAACAGCAATAAAAAGCAAGTCAAAGAAAGAGTTCCAACATGGAGTCCGAATTGGTTCTTTCCTGTATCATGATGAAGATTTCCCCTTCCATTAAAAAACTGTGGTAAAATATATATACAAGATAAAATTAACCATTTAGCCATTTTAAGTGTACAGTTCAGTGGGATTAATTTCATTTATCATGTTGTGCAATCACCATCACCATCAATTTCCAGAACTTTTTCATCACCCCAAACAGAAACTCTGTACCCATTAAGCAGTAGCACCCCAAAACCCCTCTTTTTTAGCCCCTGGTAAAATCTGAGCTTCCCAGATGGCTCACTGGTAAAGAATCCACTTGTCAATGCAGGAGACACAAGAGACATGGGTTAGATCCCTAGGTCAGGAAGATCCCTGGAGGAAGAAATGGCAGCCCATGCCAGTATCCTTGCCTGGAGAATCTATGGGCAGAGGAGCCTGGTGGGCTACAGTCTATATGGTCACAAAGAATTGAACATGACTGAGCACACCCACATGCAACTTCTGATATACTTTTTGTTTCTATGAATTTGCCTATTGTACCTATTTCACTTGTGGAATCAGACAGTATTTATTCTTGGTTATCTGGTTTATTTCAGTTGACATAATGTTTTCAAGGTTACAATGAGTCTTTTTATTTTCATTTTTACTTGTTTTTTGCCTTTTTTTTTTTTTTAATATGGGGGGAAATGTTTGGTCTACTACCCACTTAGAAATAAATCAGTGCAATGATGTCTTTTATTTATTTATTTTTGCTTGGAGCATCTTTTATAACATGGAGTAAATGCTTAAAAGTCCTAATTGTGTTTTCTCCTTCCTTTGGTTTTGGCTCATGCAGTTTCTACAGGCACCTTATTCTATCTTCCATACCACCCCACAGTTTCCCCTGCTCCTGAGATGTTTGCATATACTTATCAGAGTAACAAGAGCTCTTGACCTTACATCTGGTGAAGCAGATGACATTATTCCTTGGATATCCTGTTCTTTCTCCCCAAATCTGGAATAGGAATATCTTGAAGCTGAGGTGTCAGGAAGCATTTAACAGGCATCTTCCTGTGTGCTGTTTTGGATCTGTCAGGAACTCTCTGTCCCTTATTAATTCCTGAATATTCAGAAATTAAGAGGAGAGGCAAGCCTCTCCTGGGGGCTGAGGAATCCAGGCATTTCCTTCATTAGTTTTTCTATATGGTGATAAATAACCTCTTTCTTTTTATGAACCATATGGTAAAAGTGATTATTTACAATTCTCTCTCTTTCATACAGATGATCTCATGTTTCCTTGTAAGTTTTGATTTTACCTCTGCTGAAAATAGCTGTTCTGGAGCACCAGGTTCTGGTCCATTAGAAGATCTCAACACTGGGGTAAGAAAATATTTTGGATTGCCTGTTGTTCACTGCCTTCTAGTTTTATTTCACATTCAGTCATTATTTTTCTATCAGTGGTCATAGGCAAGATTGTGACTATTCCTTAAAGTTCTCTGATAGCTCAGTTGGTAAAGAATCTACCTGCAATGCAGGAGACTTCAGTTTGATTCTTGGATTGGGGAGATCTGCTGGAGAAGGAATAGGCTACCCACTCCAATATTCTGTCCTCGAGAATTCCCTTGGGGTCGCAAAGAGTTGGACATGGCTGGGTGACTTTCACTTCAAGTTCCTCAGTTCCTTTTAAATGTTTTATATCACTTTTCATAAGCATGGCCCAGCAATGGCTAAGGTTCCTCCATGGCTCCTTCTCAGCTGGCTTACCCTGGCCTCTGCTTTCTTTATCTCTTTTGGCAACGTCAACAAAATAATAGTATTGTTGAGGAGAAAGAAAATGTTACTCTTCTAGGTTCTTTTGGCTGGTCTAAGAATTTAAATGCCAGGAAAAAAGAAAATCTAATTTCATACAGACTGAAGCTCCATATACATGAGCAGGTCAGAGAACCATATACTTGACAGGTTTAAAGGCAGAAAGATAAAATGAGGCATATATGTGATTCTGAAAACTAAGCAATAAGACAGGAGCCTGAGGCTTACAAGGACATTCCAAGATCACTCACAGGATGATAAAGAAGATCACCAGACATTTGGTGATTAGCTATGTGCCCTGACATACTGATGGGGCCACTTAGATAATAGTTATCTCTGGTAATAATTATCCCCTGGGGGGGAAAAATCCCCAATTTAAATTCTTTTAGGTAGTTAAGGGAAGGGTAGCTGTTTCTCTTGAATCCTCAGGGTCTTGATTATCTTTAGCTAAAAAATAATCCTCATACAAAAGTGGCACATTTGGTGAAAACTGGTTCTGAACCCTAACAGTTTTACAGTTGTATAGGGGAAGCTACTGGGGAAGGCAATGGCACCCCGCTCCAGTACTCTTGCCTGGAACATCCCATGGATGGAGGAGCCTGGGAGGCTGCAGTCCATGGGGTGGCTAAGAGTCCGACACGACTGAGAGACTTCACTTTCATGCATTGGAGAAGGAAATGGCAACCCACTCCAGTGTTCTTGCCTGGAGACTCCCAGGGATGGTGGAGCCTGGTGGGCTGCCGTCTATCGGGTGGCACAGAGTCAGACACAACTGAAGTGACCTAGCAGCAGCAGCAGCAGGGGAAGCTACACAAACTCTTGGCTCAAACACCACCCCAGATTATAAAGGACAGATTAATGAGAGAAAAACAAAAGTTTAACAAATATGTACACTTCATGTATACATGTGAGATATCTAGGAAAACTGAGTAAGACTCCATGAAATGGTCCAAGACACAAACTTGAACAACATTTTCAGCTAAAGACAAAAGAAAGATGTAGAGGAGGGTGGCAGTCTAGATGTAGGAGGTTAGCAGGAAAGAAAGGTAAGATTTGCTATGCAGATTTAACTGGGTGCCTTCTCCATTGACAAGATTCTCCTGCTATTTAAAGCCAATTTTTCCCCCTGGTACAGAGAAAGAAGAGAAAGAAAAAGTGAAGTTGCTCAGTCGTGTCCGAATCTTTGTGACCTCATGGACTGTAGCCTACCAGGCTCTTCTGTCCATGGAATTTTCCAGGCAAGAGTACTGGAATGGGTTGCCATTTCCTTCTCTAGTACAGAGAAGGAGACACAAATAGAGACTTCCTTTATAAGTATAAATTTCCATATAAAGAAAAATGCTTTTAGGAAGTTTCCTGGTGGTCTGGTGTTTAGGATTTAGAGCATTCTCTGCTGTGGCCTGGATTCAGTCCCTGATAGGGGAAAACTTAGATCCTGCAAGCCTCATGGAATGGCCAAAATAAAACAAAACAAAACAAAACAAAAATCAGTTTTTATAGGTTCTCCTGTTTCTGCTTTCCCTCAAAAATAATTGGCTGAAAATAATCCATATGCCCAAAGACATATTTTGGGATTGCATACTCTGTTACCCTTCAATACCCGTTTATTTTATCCTCAAGGCAATCTTGCAAAAGAGATAGGGGTGGGATTTATTTTTCTCACTTTACAAATGAAGAAACTTAAGGTATAGAGAATTTAGATGATGGCACAAATTCATGGCACTAGTAAGTGGCAGAGCAGGTACTGCAACCATGATTAGTGATTGGTTGCTAGGCCCCATCTCAGCCTGACAAGGAAAGCACTCAATAAATATTTGTTAAATGAACGAATGATCTTCTTGTATTTGTTCTTGTCTGATTAGCCATTCTGTTGACAGGCTTGACAAAAAGCCAGCTACTTCTTAAAGTAAGCAGAGTTTTCCCACACCTACTTACTTCCAGGTGTCTTAGTAAGGCTATTGTTATTTGGACAAATTTTCAATGGATGATTTACTTTATCCAAGTGTAAGAGATCTTTAATTTATAAACATTCTCAAAATAATGTTAGAGGAAAATAACACATGAGAAAGTGAAGGACTTGGTTCACTGTTCATTCACAAAATGCATATTTAGTAACATTTATCTAGCACATTAAAACAGGAAGAAAGAGGGATGATGAAAATTGAGTTTGGGCCTAAAGGATGAAATATTTTTATAATTAAATAGGAGAAAGCCACTCGTGGATTTATGGTGATAGTGAACCATGAATTAAAGAATATGATAAATTCCTTTGCACCTGAGATTCAAAAAGAAAAAAATATTCTACAGCATATGTTTCTTTCCATGCAGTAATAGAGGAGACAAACAAAAGATCTAAGCCCTTCTAAAGAAATGTAGTTTTTGAATTTCACTTTTATTTTGTAAGCCACATTCTTTTGAAGAAGTGCAATCTCCAAAGAAAGAAAATTCTTTTCAGAGTTTCAGTCCTCAAATGCAAGCCATTTCTGCCAGTTGCTTGCAGATCTTTTCTGCCACCTGGGGAGTTGCTCTCAATTGTATTGACTTTCTGTGACCTTCCTTTATCATGTAAACCAAGGCAGTCAAATTGGCTGAGCTGGGTCCTCTTCAGTCCCCAGCAGATGGTCATTACTCATAGCTAGTGAATGGTAGGATTATTGCTGGGCTCTGGTTCTGCCCACCACTCTATAAACCAGTACACAGGTTCAAGGTCCCAAGATTAGACTGATATTTGCCATGGCTGATGTTCTGTCATTGCCTCTGGAATGAATTCCTATTTTGAAAACTTTAAATGTTTCCACATCACAAGTGGGGGCTGATCCAAAATATTATGCATTATGTAGCAGTTGGTTTAAGTTCTTAAATCACTTACATGTAACAGGAGAAACACTATTTCAGTGCTAGTTATGAGAGAAATAGAAAAAAGAAAACTTGTTAAAAAAATATTTTGAAAGTTTTTTTTTATGAAAAGCCATTTTTTTACATAAAGATAATATTTTCTGATTCTAATATATTCTTTAGGAAAACTGGAAAAGAAATTACAATGGGAAAAATCTGTTTAAGAATCACATCGCCCAGAGATGAGACAAATAACTCCTGGTTGAATTGTATTTACTTCCAATCTCTTATCTGTACACTTGCATTTTCACTAAATTAGAACTTGCTAAATATACATTTTTAACTTTGCATTATTTCACTGAATAATGTTTCAGAAGTCATTGGCAAATTTCATTACTAATAATTCCATCAAAGTGTTTTTGAGTATTGATATAATTTATCATATAGATGTCTCATTAAAAAAAAATCAAGTTATAAGGTGTGAAAAGAAAAATTTCTGTAGACAATTTACTGATCTGCTAGCTTTTACTCAGTGATTCATAGTCGGGCAACATCCATTCTGGCAGATAGGAAGGGGCTGCAAAGAGCTGTACAACACAAGAGAATTTAATAGCCTAATGTGAGCAGGAACAAGCACTGTATCCTGGGCATGTGCTCATTGGTTAGAGCAGGGTTACTTCCTTATTTGTAGCCAAGGTAAGTTTCAGATTAGGTTGGATAAACTGTGCTGAGGAGGCAAGCACTGATTCGTCAGTCTGGACCTTCCTTCTCTGGGAGCAGAGCATAGAAAGTTAAATTTTAGTTTATTGTGAGTGATTCCATCCTGGGCCTACTTTAGATATTTCAACATAAGGGGAATTTCTGTGCAACTGTTAAGTGCTTTAGGGTTTGATGATGGTACACATTTATTACATCTAGCTTCACTTAAACATTTATGACTTTAATTTTCACTCTTTTATTAATTAAAAAAAATAGAATAGTATAGAAAATAACAGAACCAATATCTTTGTATTCATAACTCAGAATTAACTAATTCCAATATTTCATCATTTTTTTTCTCTGAAATTTTTAATAAATAATTGGGACATTACTGATGTGGCTGAATTCTGCATTATAGCTCCCTGCATTTCCGCATTACAAACCTTATGAGTAGAGTCAATTTTATTTTATTTTTTTACTTTCTGTAGACAGAGATTATATTTTATGCATTTTAAAAACTACATAATGGAATCAATGCATATGATTCTGCAACTTGTATCTACAGTTAGCATTGTCTTTTGAGATCTTTTGATCCATACAGATTGATTCTTTCCATAGAAATGGTAATCCATATTTTATTCTGTTGCTGTTTAGATGCTAAGTCTTGTTGGACTCTTTTGCAACCCCCTAGTCTGTAGCCCGACCAGGCTCCTCTGTCCATGGGATTTCCCAAGCAAGAATACTGGAGTGGGTTGATGTTTCCTTCTTCAGGGCATTGTCCCAACCCAGGAATCGAAATCCGAGTTTCCTGTTTGGGAGGCAAATTCTTTACCACTGAGCCACCAGGGAAGCTCATTCTACCTTGTGAACATGCCAACGTTTGTTTATCCATCTCCCAAGTGACTGATGAGTTGTTTTAAAAAGAAATTTTCTTGTTGCAATTTGGCATATTTGTTTAAGCCTCCTTGTATACATATGTTAGAGACAATAAAGAGTGAAAAAATGTCTGTGTTGTAAGGTATGCTAATTTCAAGTTAATAGCTATTACTCCAATAATTTTTCAAACAAGTTCCAGCAACTTATATGTTTCTGTTTCCTCACATCCTTGTGAATACTTGATACTATATGACTTTTAAATTTTTGTCAGTCTGATAATTATAAAACATCTAATTACATTTTATTGTGTACTTTCCTGAATATTGAAAAGATTGAAAAGTTTTCTGCATGTTCTTTGGTTATTCTTCATTTGTGAATTGCAAACTCAATTCTTTATCTTAAGAAGAAACACAAACCAGAACTTTCCTGGTGGTCCAGTGGCTTGGACTCTGCACTCCCAATGCAGAAGGCCTAGGTTCCATCCTTGGTCAGGGAAATAGATTCTACATGCCACAGCTGAAAATTCTACATGCCAGAACAAAGATCAAAGATCCTGCAGGCCACAGCTAAGACCCAGCACAGCCAAAATAAAACAAATGTTTTTTTTTTTAAACGTAATTTAAATGTTCTCTTTGCCTCTTTTCATTGATTTGTTCTCTTTATATTATGAATACTAACTGTGAAAGAAAATTCATATTTTATGGCAAGTCAAAGATTTAAACATAAAAAATTTTCTCTGCCCTTTTGCCTTCTCTTTCCCCTCTGCTGTGCATTGTGTATCTGCATTATATATTGACCAGACCTCCCCCATCAGCAGAAATACCTGCTCAAATATAAATAGCAACATTCTTCTGGCATTAACAAGGCAACTCCTTAAAAGATAACATTCCTCCTTAATCTTGTAAAGGGCCAGATCTGAATTGCATAAATTGTAAATAATAGCATCATTTATTACATGGCCCTTTATCTCAAACACTTATACAATAACTGTGCCTTGAATTCTAATGGGCAGTACAGTTCTCAGAACTTTCTGAGATTATAATTCTCTATTTGGCTGAAATAAAATTTTCCATTTTTTCAGATCAACTAATTTCTTTGTTGACATAATCTTTTGTGGTTTGTCTTTGAATAAAAGCTTATGACAATGATTTTGTTTGAAAGTTTTAATGTTGAAGTACCAAAATTTACATTTTTTCCTTTATGATTTCTGTTTAAAATTTTTTTAATTTTGTTTTTAAGAAATCCATCATTGCTCCAAAGTTATAAAAATATTCTACATTTTCTACTGAATTTTAATTTCTATTATTTTTACGAAAGTGTAGTTGATTTATAGTGTTGTATTGGTTTTAGGTGTACAGAGAATTGATTCAGATATATATATACATACATACATATATATATACACACATACATATATATTTTCAGATTATTTTCCTTTACAAGTTATTATAAAATCTTGACCAGAGTTCCCTGTTTTACACAGTAGGTCCTGTTGTTTATTTATTTTATATATAGTAGTGTATATGTATATATTAATCTCAAACTTCTAATTTATCCCTCCCTGAAATTTTTAAATAATTATTTTTACAATTAAGTTTGATATTCTTTTGGAGTTTTCTCATGAAATGAAATCTAACTTTACTTTTCCCATATGGTAATCCAGTTGACTCAGGGTCATTTACTGAGTTATCTATTATTATCCTAGCAATTTGCTTTAACATCTAACACATTAGAGCCTCATATGATTGATTGTGTTTCTGGAGCCTTTTATATATTTGTTGGGCTTCCCTGGTGGCTCAGTGGTAAAGAATCTGCCAACAATGTAGGAGACCTGGGTTTGATTCCTAAGCCGGGAAGATCCCCTGGAGAAGAAAATGGCAACCCACTCCAGTATTCTTGCCTGGAGAATTCCATGGACAGAGGAGCTTGGTGGGCTTCAGTCCATGGGATTATAAAGAGTTGAACATGTCTGAGCAAATCAGTCCCTATATAATATTGCCTTCATTTATATGGCTTTATAGTAAATTTAAGTATCCCCTCCTTTACTTTTCAGTATTATTTTAGACTTTTATTCTTTTACATGAGTTTACAAAACTGTTGACTTGAAACAAATAGACAACCAGATATTTCTCCAGTAAATATTTGTTTGTCCTGGATAGCAGAGAATTGCAATTCAGGGTCTGTAATTATGGTGAATCACATGTAAGTTCTTGAAGGATAAAGATAGGAACATGCTTTTTATAAGGAGGAAAAGGAAGATGGGAGGGCTTATAGTAACCAAAGAACCCACGGCTTTTGATTGACTGAGTCCCTGCCAGGAAAGGAGTCTTTCTTTTCCCCATTGGCCTCTGTTACCATCATAGGGCATCTGGTCTTCTAATTCTATTTAATTCAGGTTTCTGCTGGTTAATGTTTTACAAAACCACTGAGGAGTTTAAAGATATTGTCTTCTATCCCTACTTTGCTAAGAGCTTTTATCATAAATGAGTATTGAATTTTATGATGAGTTTTCATCTAAATCTATNACACACATACATATATATTTTCAGATTATTTTCCTTTACAAGTTATTATAAAATCTTGACCAGAGTTCCCTGTTTTACACAGTAGGTCCTGTTGTTTATTTATTTTATATATAGTAGTGTATATGTATATATTAATCTCAAACTTCTAATTTATCCCTCCCTGAAATTTTTAAATAATTATTTTTACAATTAAGTTTGATATTCTTTTGGAGTTTTCTCATGAAATGAAATCTAACTTTACTTTTCCCATATGGTAATCCAGTTGACTCAGGGTCATTTACTGAGTTATCTATTATTATCCTAGCAATTTGCTTTAACATCTAACACATTAGAGCCTCATATGATTGATTGTGTTTCTGGAGCCTTTTATATATTTGTTGGGCTTCCCTGGTGGCTCAGTGGTAAAGAATCTGCCAACAATGTAGGAGACCTGGGTTTGATTCCTAAGCCGGGAAGATCCCCTGGAGAAGAAAATGGCAACCCACTCCAGTATTCTTGCCTGGAGAATTCCATGGACAGAGGAGCTTGGTGGGCTTCAGTCCATGGGATTATAAAGAGTTGAACATGTCTGAGCAAATCAGTCCCTATATAATATTGCCTTCATTTATATGGCTTTATAGTAAATTTAAGTATCCCCTCCTTTACTTTTCAGTATTATTTTAGACTTTTATTCTTTTACATGAGTTTACAAAACTGTTGACTTGAAACAAATAGACAACCAGATATTTCTCCAGTAAATATTTGTTTGTCCTGGATAGCAGAGAATTGCAATTCAGGGTCTGTAATTATGGTGAATCACATGTAAGTTCTTGAAGGATAAAGATAGGAACATGCTTTTTATAAGGAGGAAAAGGAAGATGGGAGGGCTTATAGTAACCAAAGAACCCACGGCTTTTGATTGACTGAGTCCCTGCCAGGAAAGGAGTCTTTCTTTTCCCCATTGGCCTCTGTTACCATCATAGGGCATCTGGTCTTCTAATTCTATTTAATTCAGGTTTCTGCTGGTTAATGTTTTACAAAACCACTGAGGAGTTTAAAGATATTGTCTTCTATCCCTACTTTGCTAAGAGCTTTTATCATAAATGAGTATTGAATTTTATGATGAGTTTTCATCTAAATCTATTGAAAAAATTTAACAAAGACTTGCTCTTTGTTAAATCTAACATGGTAAATTATACTGATGGTTTTTAAAAATATATATATTGATAGTTTTGTGTTAATCATCCTTGAACTGACAAAAGAAAGTTTGCTTGATCATGATATATTGTTTTGTGGCCACACACACCATATTTATATTACACATCATTTTGAGTTATACTGACTAGCTCACCTTTGTTGTTATCTATTTCATTAGTTTTCTTGAATGTTTTTATTCTGTCATTTTCCACATTTTATTTTAGTTTGCTTCCTTATTGTTATTATCTTGAGAGGAAATCTTAATTTATGTCTTCAAATTAGAGCATTCAAGACTACAGGTATTCCTCAGAGTATTAATCATAGCATATTTCACAAATTTGAAATGTAGGTTTTTCAAGTTTTTTTTTTTTTTTAAATTTCAGTGTTAAATACTGTCACTTTGGTTTTCTTTTCAAATCATGTTTTTTTCCAAAAAATATATGCAATTATCTCTTTTTCAATTGGCACTCTCCCTAACACATACACAAAAATAAACTCAAAATAGATTAAAACCTAAATGTGAGACCAGGCACTATAAAATTTTTGTGAAAAACATAGGCAGAACACTCTTTGACATAAATTACAGCAATATCTTGTTTGACCCATTCCCTAGAGTAATTAAAATAAAAACAAAAATAAACAAATGGAATCTAATTAAACTTAAAAGCTTTGGCACAGCAAAGGAAACCACAAACAAGATGAAAAGACAACCATCAGAATGGGAGAAAATATTTGCAAATGAAGCAACTGACGGGATTAACCTCTAAAATATACAAACAGCTCATGTAGCTCAATATTTTTTTAAAAAGTAAACCACAAAAAGTCAAATAAAAAAATGGGCAGAAGATCTAAATAGGCATTTCTCCAAAGACATATAGATGTTCAACAAACATATGAAAAGATGCTCAACACCACTAATTCAGTTCAGTTCAGTTCAGTCCGACTCTTTGTGATCCCATGAATTGCTTCATGTCAGGCTTCCCTGTCCATCACCAACTCCCGGAGTTCACTCAAACTCATGTCCATCGAGTTGGTGATGCCATCCAGCCATCTTATCCTCTGTCGTCCCCTTCTCCTTCTTCCCCCAATCCCTCCCAACATCAAAGAATGGACTGGTTGGATCTCCTTGCAGTCCAAGGGACTCTCAAGAGTCTTCTCCAACATCACAGTTCAAAAGCATCAATACTTCGGTGCTCAGCTTTCTTCACAGTCCAACTCTCGCATCCATACATGACTATTGGAAAAACCATAGCCTTGACTAGACAGACCTTTGTTGACAAAGTAATGTCTGTGTTTTTTAATATGCTATCTATGTTGGTCATAACTTTTCTTCTAAGGAGTGTCTTTTAAATTTATGGCTGCAATCACTATCTGCAGTGATTTAACTAGAGAGATGCAAATCAAAACTACCACGAGGTATTATCCCATACCAGTCAGAATGGTATTATGGTCATTATCAAAAAGTCTACAAATAATAAGCACTGGAGAGAGTGTGGAATAAAGGGAACCCTCTTATATGATTGGTAGGAATGTAAATTGGTGGAGCCACTATGGAGAACAGTATACAGGTTCCTTAAAAAACTAAACCTAGAACCACCGTATGATCCAGTGATCCTACTCCTATTCCCAGTGTATACTCCAATATATACTGGATATATACTTGGAGAAAACGATAATTCAAAAAGATACGTGCACCTCAGTGTTCATTGTAGCACTATTGACCATAGCCAGGACATAGAAGCAAACTAAATATCCAGAGATGGAGGAATGTATAAGGAAGATGTAGTACATATATACAATGGAAAGTTATTCATCCACAAAAAAAGAAATAATGCCATTGCCATGACATGGATGGACCTGGAGATTGTCATACTGAGTGAAATGTTAGAGAAAAATATATGATATCCCTTATATGTGAAATCAAAACAAAGGATAAAAGTGAACTTATTTGAAAAATAGAAATAGACTCATAGATATAAAAATCAAACTTATGGTTACCAGACGGGAAAGATGGGGGGTTGTAAATTGGGAGATAGGGATTGACATATACATACTACTATATATAAAATGGTTAACTAATAAGGGTCTAATGAATAGCACAGGGAACTCTTTGCAATGCTCTGTAATGTTCTATATGGGAAAATAATCCAAAAAAGAATCTAAAAATGTATATACATATGTATATGTATAACTGATTCACTTTCATGTACAGGACATTAACACAACATTGTAAATCAACTATAACTTCAATTAAAAAATTTAAAAAGAAATGGGGGGTGGTGGGATAGGGAAAGGTCTTCTTTACACCAGAATGCCAGCTAATAAATGCAGAACAACGATTCAATTAGAAAATTGCCATTTGACAATGAACATATAATAATTACCTTAGAAGAGAGTCATCAAGGGAGACTGAAATGAATGGGTAAAATGTGAGGACAAACAGGATTCTCACATAGTGTCAAAATATCTCTCTGGGAGTGCTAAATCACTTCAGTCGTGTCTGACTCTTTGCAACCCCATGAACTGGGGTTCATGGTCCACCAGGCTCCTCTGTCCATGAGATTTCCCAGTCAAGGGTACTGGAGTGGGTTGCCATGTTCTCCTCCAGGGGATCTTCCTGACCCAGAGATCAAATCCACATCTCTTGTATCTCCTGTATTGGCAGACAGGTTCTTTACCACTAGCGCCACCTGGGAAGTCTAAAATATCTCTCTAAAAGGTATACATTATGTCAACTGAAAGAAAAACACACAACATAAAAGCTGTAATTTTCAGTTTTTTCAGGGTTTTACTGAGAAATATAGCCTGAGAGATAGCTGTTCAGTACCTTTGGGAAAGCTGCTCTGAAGAGGTAGAGAAAGAAGCCAATTTAACTGTGATTTTTGGCTGGGGAATACAAGCAGTCAAGGATATATATATATATATATATATATATAGTGAAGTTGTTCAGTCTTGTCCAACTCTTTGTAACCCCGTGGACTGTGGCCTACCAGGTTCCTCTGTCCATGGAATTTTCCAGGCAAGAGGACTGGAGTGAGTTGCCATTTCCTTCTCCAGCAGTCAAGGATACATTTTCGTAAAAGATTTCTACTAGTCACAAAGAACAAATATCTCAACTTTATCATTTTAGTGCTTTTCTATGAATGAAAATATGCAAGAATCTAAGCTCAATACAATTCCTTCTGAGATTATATATCTAACTATCTAGGGGAACTGCTTGTCCAAAGCACATAGCATCCTGTACTTACTATCTTCTGGAACCAAAATTTTCATCTTGTTTCACCTTAATTTTCTGTCAGAAGCCCAATGTACACTATTCGTTAGAGACTGCAGTGGGTGGATCTATGTAGAATTAGGTAGTGAGCAAAAATGCTCTTTTGTTCTTTGTTTACAGCTAAAAAAGGGAAAACAATAACAAGCGGAGAAATTTGGCAGATAATTGTCTTAACCATGGAAGAGCCCCTGGAGGAAGCAATGGGAACCCACTCCAATATTCTTGCCTGGGAAATCCCATGCACAGAGGAGCCCGATGGGTTACAGTCTATGAGGTCGCAGAGTCAGATGCGACTGAGCACACACATACACTATCTTAACCATGTGATCAAGTTGAGTTCATTAGAAATGGTACGGGGCAGGTGGGGNTTCTTAATTATTTCTAAACCCTAAACTCAGCAACTTCTTTTGCCATAAATATTTCCCTCACAAACAGGTCTCAGATAACAATCCTTCCCATGGCCTCAAGCTGTGGCCTATGTGCTCATCCTGGGACATTCTTTGTAAAGATCCTTGAACAAACGTCAATGGTTATTTTATAGATTATTTTCTGGACACAACTGCAGAAGGCTTTGTGCTTTCTCGTGTTTCTCTCAAGCACCTTAACATTCTTTCCAGCCCACTCAACCAAAGAAAGGGAAGAACAAGTCAGAATCACAAGGTGTAACTCCTCTATCCCGGGACTGTGCCTGCAAGATGAGGAGAGGGGGTTGGGGCTATGCCTCCATTTTGTCAGTAATGCCTAACGCGGCTCCCAACAAGACCCTAAGGAATCCTTTACTAAACAAGCACCTTTACTTCTTATCAACTATACTCCTAATTTTTTTCCCTCTGTACTGCATGGCATACAGGGTTTTAATTCCCCAACCGGGGACTGAACCTGTGCCTCTTGTTGTGGGAGCTCCGAGTCCTAACCACTGGCCCTCTAGGGGATTGCTTCCAATTCTAATACTTGATGAACGACATACTAAGTTGGCAGTTTTTGCCTATTAAGCCTCCTTCATTTTGTAAACAATCAGAACACAACTCAAGTGTTTCATGAATCTGTCTCTCCCAGGCTATAGCCCTCAGCTTGAATAAAATTCTGTTCTCTCCTTTATTATGGAGTGCACATTGATTATTTGCATTGCTACTTGTAACATCATAGAATAGAAATCTCTGAGGATAAGAAACTTTTGCAGGGATAACAAATACCTAAAGAAGAATTTTACTAAGGTTTTGCCTAATGTTACATGTGATATGAATTTTCCTCAATGTATACTTTAAATCATCAGTAAAATATTATGTTTTGTCTTGCTCTTTCTGGTTGCCTGGCATATGGGATCTTAGTACCTGACCAGGGACTGAACCTGCACCCTCTGCATTAGAAGCAAGAACTCCTAACTGCTGGACTGCCAGAGAAGGTCCAAAACATTCTCTTCTTATCAATGCCTTTCATCAGTAGTCTGAACTTGGATATGGTTAAGGATTGAGGCTGCTCATGGAATCCACTAAGGTTACAATTTGAGATTCAAAATCCTCTTATAGTATCTGTGTGACCTTGGACAAATTATGTAACTCCTCAGAGTCTCAGAAGACTCTGCTTTCTCTTTTCCATTAGAATAATATGTATCTCACATGACTGCTGTGTTGAATGAGGAAGGTTATGTATGTGAATTTCTTTCCTCTCCCACCTTGGAGAATAGTAGGATGGAGAGATTTCAGGGAGCATTTGGATTCCTTAAATAACTCATGCTCCAAAACTGGGTAAATAACTCAGTCTCAATGTACGTTAGTCTCATTGTGTATGAAATAATCTTTAAGATTTATTTCAAATAAAAAAAGTTTATAATTTAAGATTCTGCAACTATATTTAGGATAAAAGCCTGATAAGGCTTCTGGGCAGTGGTTTTTCTTTGCAAATATTTAATTAGATTTATAAATTCAAAAAATGAAAGAAGTGGTTTATGAGTTAAATATTTCACAAGTTAGCATAGGGTATCTCTTAAAGTATCTGTCTTATCTTCAAACACAGTTATGTCATAACCAATTACAAGAGATGTATCAAACAATTTAGTTCTAAAATGACTAATTTGAGTGGTAAATACAATGGAAGGAAAGAGGAAATCCAGAAGAGGAAATCAGAATTGTTGGAAAAATGTTGAGAGTGCATTGATACAATCTGTTTTTACTTTGTAAGTTTATTTATACATTTATTTCTTAAAAAGCAACAGTAGACTAACTTAAATCTTCTTTTGTTAATCTGCCTAATTTGATGATCATGGGAAATTTATAGTTACTAGTAGAGACCAGTTTTATTCCTCTAGCTCAAAATGACAAAGAACCAAGGAAAGCAGAACTGATAAAGGCTCTCTCTGAGTATATTTTTACTTTTTTACAAGTCATTGATCTTCAGTAAGCTTCTTTTTGTTATAGGCAATCTAAATTGATCCATGGTGAATGGAAAATTATAGTCTATTCTTAAATAACTGTGAACAGGAGGTTCAAAACTAGCTCTTGTTGGAAGCAGTTGCAGAATGTTGAAGAAATCTGTACAGGCACACACATAAAGAGACCTCTCTCAGCAGTGGAGGAGCAGCTGAACTACGTTGCTACAGAAGGCCATCGATCACATTTATTATACTGCAGACAGCAGCAATTTTAAGTGAGGCTGGGCTTCCTGAATGAATTCCAATAATTCAAGTTATGATTCCTAAACTGTGTATCAGACTAATTCAATATTACTTTTAGGCTAAATAAATAAATAAATGTTAAAATCATTAGCCCCATAATATGGGTAAAAGAACATGATTTTATTACCCTAATCATTAATAACAGCATTACAAAACCAAGTGATGATTTTTTAAAAAAATGAAATAATAAGAGAAATTGTGCAAATCCAAATTACTGCATTACAGTTTCACAAATGGTCAGTTTTTTTGTTTTGTTTTTACATTAGAGATAAATTTATTTTGGAGTATTATTTGAAACCTGAAAAATAACTATTTTTTTTTTCCAAAATGGAAATGTTTTTCTTTTGTTTTTGTTGATTTTAAGTCATTCATGAGCATGAGAAAGAAAGAGAATTTCCCTCATATAACACCTTTTGGGGATATGTGTTTAAAAAAAAGTTATATATTTTTCTGACTTTTATTACAGAGCTTTCTTTCCTTCCTTTTATCCGTCCNTGTTGATTTTAAGTCATTCATGAGCATGAGAAAGAAAGAGAATTTCCCTCATATAACACCTTTTGGGGATATGTGTTTAAAAAAAAGTTATATATTTTTCTGACTTTTAATACAGAGCTTTCTTTCCTTCCTTTTATCCGTCCATCCATCCATTCATACCTTCTTTCCATATTTAGAAGTAGAGAGGTGGAGTTGAGGCAGGACAGAGGAGTTTCCTGTTCCCAGGAGGTAGAAGACTCACAAAATGTATCACTAGGGCACTGTTCAGGCCCCCTTAGGACAAAGGCAGGCAGACCTGCTATAGTGTAGGGAGAGCTAAGTGCTGGGAGTTTGGGTCTCCATGCCCTCATTTCGGGTCAGTTTCTGACTAATGTGAGACTATGGGCAAATCATCCCATCCTCATTTATACAATATATGTTCTTTGCATGTTAGTATACTTTGAATTAGATTCTGCTTTATAACTTTGTTTTGAAAAAGGGATCATTAACCTTTGATAAAAGGTAATTTTTAAATTTATGGAGCCATTTAATTGGTGGATGCTCTGAAATACTCTAGCCAATATGTGACACTGTATATATGTTTTCAAGCCCCGTAACGATCATTTAGCTAGCTTCCTTTAGGCCTTTAAAACACTTAAATTTTGTTTTGAGGAATAGAAATGAAACAGATGTTTCTGTTGGCTCTGAGAAAATGCTTTAAACAACTGATCATGCCTTGTCATTGATAAAATGATACTAGCACTGGGATCAGTAACACAGACAAGGGCTTGGGAGTGGTTGTCTATGCATGCAGAATTTCAAAGATGTGGGCTTCAGGAATACAGGGGGTTTTGTATGGAGCTGAATGAACCTTCCACGGTCTGAAAGGCCATCTTTGGGAAACAAATATCTGGTTGCCATGGAGACACTCAAGGTGGATGAAGGATGGATTAATCAAAATACAGTAAATCCTTTTTACGAGCTTCCTAAGAAATCTAGTGTGACGTGCACCCTCTGGTCTGTCTCCTCTTATTCTTCCCTCCATCGCACAGGAAATCCACCATGGACTACAATGACATACATTGATTGTTCTGAGTTCTATGTACACACTAACAATACTCTCTCTTGCCTGAAACGCATGATCAAACAAGCACAAGTGCTCTTCAAACATTTACTTTTAAAATTAGTTTCCGAAATTTAAGGAAAAAATCATCCTATCTTCTCTGCTGTAAAAAGAAAAGAGTAGTTACAGATAGCCTCTGAAAATTGATTATTTATTAACTGAACTACATTCTCTTGGAAATAAAGGATATGAAATAATTTGTGCTGAGATAGACGCTGCATCCAGATTGAGTCTAAATGCACAACAGATCTGATAAATTTAGCTTTTCAATTCAGTAAAAAAAATTTTTTTAAGCCTTCTTAGTCCCAGTATCAGTTAAATAAAGCAATGAATCTAAATAAATTATTAAGTTGAATAAATTAAGTGAATAAATAAATTAAATGGCTATTCCCCTTCCTTCCCAACAAACTGACAGGACAAATTAATCAAAATAGTTAATCCAGTTGTGGGGGACATTTCCAGAAGCCTCCAGTAAATCATTTTGGGGCAGCCAATTCAATTTTAAGCCTGGTCTTGAATAGTCACTGCATCAAGTAGATTGGATAAGCTTGCACAGAATCGAGACAATGTAAGTAGGTTTTGGATGCTCTCCAAGAAAAGATAGAAGTTCACAGTGAGGATGTCAGTTACTGCAGGTGAGGTACCCTGTACCTCTGTACCAGTACAGGGTACAGGCAGAGAGGTTTTCCACATCACCATACCATATTTGAGACTCCAAGTGTTCTCACAGACTGAAGGGAACCAAAGATGCAAATTCCAAAGGAACTCAGCACAAAGTAGAAAAACGATTCTCCATTCAGGTTGATTTTGCATGATTAGGGTTAGGGAAGGCTGAGAGTGGGTGCTACTGAACTCTGGTGGGGAGAAGCCAGGGATGCTGCTAAATATCCTACAGTGCACAGGACAGCCACTTGAGGAAAAGAAAAATGTTGACAGTGCTGAGGCTAAGAAATCCTGCAGAAGAAGAAATAGTTAATAGAGTCTAAGCAGCACCTTAGAGTAAGCACAAAATCATGGATGTACATAAATTCTGAGCTAAGCAATAGGAATCAGCTCTGAGCTTGGAATCTGAAGACCTGAATCTCAACTGAAGCCTTGCTGTTTATTTTTACCTATGACTTGTCAAGCCTCTTTGAACCCAGTTGTTTAATTTTTTAAATGTTGATAGTAATATCAGTAATTATAGCAAGGATTGAGAGAGAGAACAGATACAAAAAGACGGAACACAGGAAATAATGATTGGAAACAGACCAGCCAGCTTATCTTTTATGGTGGTTTTTTTTTTTTTTTAAGGCAAGGCTGGTCAGTTTTGGCCAACAGTGACAATAAAAAGAAAAAAAAAGTTGGAAATTTATTATTCATTTTGGCTCTTGATGTACTACAGAGGAGGAAAGTTTTCTTCAACCCGCTTAGGGTCCCTGGCTAGGTCTGAAAATTAAAATCAGGTACTTTGGCCATCTCATGCGAAGAGTTGACTCATTAGAAAAGACTCTGATGCTGGGAGGGATTAGGGGCAGGAGGAGAAGGGGATGACAGAGGATGAGATGGCTGGATGGCATCACTGACTCGATGGATGTGAGTCTGAGTGAACTCCGGGAGTTGGTGGACAGGGAGGCCTGGCGTGCTGCGATTCACGGAGTCACAAAGAGTCGGACATGACTGAGCGACTGAACTGAACTGAACTGAAGACAGATTAACAAGAAAAACATACACATTCTACTGAATTGTTACAAATACATGGGCTCCTCCCACAGAGAATGAAGACCCAAAGAAAAGGACCAGAGCAGGAGCTTCTATACTTTGTAAACAACAAAACAATAAATTTGTGGTGATTTGAGAAGACAGAGAATTTGCACTATGAGTAGTCAATGATAAAGGAGAAATTAGGAAGATAAGAGTTAGTTTACAAGGCTTATTTATACATATTTCTCGGCCTCCATTTCTCTATCTATAGTAATAAGGGTGCTTTTCTTCCTCCTGGTACAGGGAGGGTACATTCACGTGGGGGTAGGAGTCCAGGGAGTCACGTGTGCTGCAGTCCAGGGAGGGTACATTTGCTGAACTGTTTCAGAGAAGAGTAAGACAGGGAAGGTCGGAATGACCTTCTTTCTGCTGTTTTTTCCCCTCATACTCCTGATAAGATATTCAATACACCAAAGTGCCATATTTTGGGGTCATGTAGGTTGGCTATGTAGGTGATATGTGGGATCTTAATTCCCCCACTAGGGATCAAAGTCACTCTCACCGCAGTGGGAGCATGGAGTCTTACCCACTAGACCACCAGGGAAGTCCCATGGGTTCCCATATCTTAAATCCCACTAGTATGACAGAGAATGAGATGGTTGGATGGCATCACTGACTCAATGGACATGAGTTTGAGCCATCTCAGGGAGATAGTGAAAGACAGGGAAGCCTGGTGTGCTGCAGTCCAGGGGGTTGTGAAGCACACCCAAGCAGACACAAGCAACTGAACATTAGTAAGAAATGGGTTTTTTTTTGCTTAAAGCCTGCTGGATACACAGCAGAAGGCTTGTGTATGGCTGAACCACACTGACTTCATTTTGTCAGCTCAATCTCAGGCCCACAGTCCAGCCCCTCCCCTTTCTGCATGACTGAGCTCTAGCCTACTCACTAGGAATGCGATAAGGAGCCAGATTAGTTCTCTATCAGCATTTAGCTTTGCCTTCATCTGATATGAAAAGTGCAGGAATGGCTTCTGTTGATGTAGTTAATGCCCTGCAGGACATGATGGTCATGAGACCCTCCCTAGGGGGAAGGGGAGGAAAAAAAACCCCAGGTCCTATGTTCCTCCCTCAGTAGTCAGACTGTTTTTAGGTTAGGCCCCTTAAATCCTTCATACCTCTTTCAGCAGCAGAGTGCAGCTTCAAATGCCTCTGGATCTTCGTCAGCCTGATTCTGCCTGCATATGAGTTACCCACAATAAACTTCATAATTGTACTTCATGGAGTTGCCTGCTTTGTTTCTCTGCCTCAGAGTTTCTTCTCAGTTTGGAGGATGTTACTCAATATCCCCTCCATCTAACACTTTGCTTTAAAAAAAAAAAGAGCTAGGAAAGGTGTTGGGGAGAGGCAATGTGGAGGAATGTACCTTAGGAAAGATGGATAGGAAGCATGGCATGCAGGTATCTGATGGAATTTCAAAAATGAGATTTTGCTGTGAGACAGGCAATGTAGAGAGGAGTCTGGAGGGCTACAGTCCATTGGGTGGCAAGAGTCGGACATGACTGAAGCGACTTAGCACGCAAGCATCCATGCAGGCAAGGTAGCCCTCTCTTTTATATCACTGAACAACCTTTAGTAAAGTGCTACTCACTCCTCTGCGAATTGTGGGTTTGAATTCTTTTTGTTTTGTTTTNGAAGGCTTTATTATCTCTCCTTGCTATTCTTTGGAACTCTGCATTCAGATGTTTATATCTTTCCTTTTCTCCTTTGCTTTTTGCCTCTCTTCTTTTCACAGCTATTTGTAAGGCCTCCCCAGACAGCCATGTTGCTTTTTTGCATTTCTTTTCCATGGGGATGGTCTTGATCTCTGTCTCCCATACAATGTCACAAACCTCATTCCATACTTCCTCAGGCACTCTATCTATCAGATCTAGTCCCTTAAACCTATTTCTCACTTCCACTGTATAATCAGAAGCTCAATAATACCTTTCTAGTACAACAAACACAAAGCTGAAGATATCAATTACAATATGAAATTATAGCCAGTGCTCTGGTAACAACAGTGAATTTTGTTTTTAACTTTATTATGATCCCAGTCAATATATTATTTGGTGAAGTATATTTAAAATGGATTCTGTAATACAATTCAAACAATTTTAGCCTTACTTTTTTCTTCAGGGGACTTCCCTCATAGCTCAGTTGGTAAAGAATCTGCCTGCAATGCAGGAAACCCTGATTCAATTCCTGGTTCAGGAAGATCTACTGGAGAAGGGATAGGCTACCTACTCCAGTATTCTTGGGCTTCCCTTGTGGATCAGCTGGTAAAGAATCTGCCTGCAAGGTGGGAGACATGGGTTCAATCCCTGGGTTGGAAATATCCCCTAGAGAATGGAAAGGCTACTCACTCCAGTATTTTGGCCTGGAGAATTCCAAAGACTGCATAGTCCATGGGGTCGCAGAGTACATGACTGAGCAACTTTTACTTTCACTTTCTTCACATTATGAATAGCAATTGCTCAAAGATCAAAGAAATACTTTTTAATCAATTATACTCATTATACCTAAATGTCATATTTTTGCCATGGCAAATGTAAATCATCACTTTCAGGCTATCTACTTTACAATTATTTATCCAATGCTGTTTTCCAATCATCAGGCATATGTAGTTTTCTACAAGGGTAAGCTGGTCTTTTAAATGAGTTTTCCAGTGATCCCTGCTAAGTCACTTCAGTCGTGTCCGACTCTGCGCAATTCTATGGACTGTAGCCTGCCAGGCTCCTCTGTCCATGGGATTCTCCAGGCAAAATACTGGAGTGGATTGCCATCCCCTTCTCCAGGGGATCTTCCCGACACAGGGATCGAATCAGTGTCTCTTATATCTAACCTGCACTGGCAGGGGGGTTCTTTACCACTAGCACCACCTGGGAAGACATTGGACACTAGGTTTTCCAGAGGACAGCATTTGTGTGAGTCAGATTGGGTGAGGCAACAAACTAGACTGAGAAACTGAGGCTGGTGGGGTCTCTAAGGATGAACGTTGACTGAAAAGTCCTGGAGACTGAATTAAGGGTTAACGTAACTGGGAAGTCTGGAGTTTGTCTTCAGAGCAGCCAGGAGAGGTTTATGGCAGAGATTTCCCTGACAACCGCCAGAAGTCCTCTATCTGTTTGTGCAAAAACAGCTCAGACGGGTTTGCTTTTTCTCACACTCACAGGCCATGCTCTGGAATCGGAGTCCTCTGTGATTACAAGCTTTCATGGGTAACATGCTTCCTTCCAGTGTAGCCTATGTCCTTGGAAAGCCAGGTCCATGGCAGAGCCTGGGCTGGGGAGCCAGACCATTCAAAGGACTCTGTTTGTATGGGGTTACACTGCTATTGGCAAAAATAATGTGAGATACTTACAATCAGACATTTAATGGAGGCCACAAGGGAACCATGAGGTGAGAATAACCTAACATCACAGCTGCAATAGAAGGGGAAGGGCTGGATTACGGTCTAACAGCAGCTGAAACAGTGCAAATATTCATCCTGAATAGAAAGTGAAAGTGTTAGGCACTGAATTGTGTCTGACTCTTTGTGACCCCATCAACTATAACCTCCCAGGCTCCTCTGTCCATGGAATTCTCTAGGCAAGAATGCTGGAGTGGGTTGCCATTCTCTTCTCCAGGGGATCTTCCTGACCCAGGAATTGAACCCAGGTTTCCTGCATTACAGGAAGATTCTTTACCATCTAAGCCACCAGGAAAGCTCTGTATTTACATACAATGAAATACTATATAGTAATGAAGGTGAACTTCAGATACAGGCAAGTTTAAGACTAAGGCAGCATCATAAAAACTATTCATTGAGAAACAGCATTGAGAAAATTGATTTTAAAAAATTATAAAATTCCAAAATTTTTAAAAAATTTAATTGGAGAACTGCTTTGCAATGTTGTACTGGTTTCTGCCATACAACAATGCAAATCAGCTGTAACTATATATATATCCCCACTACCTCCCAAGTTCCATGTTTACACACTCTAAAAAGTTTGAGACCAAGAATAATTTTTGTATACACATAAGCTCCCTAAATAGATTAGAAACTTCTTGAGGACAGACAGGGAATATTATACTCATTTAATTTCCCTCTTCAATGCAAAGCATGTGGATAAAGGAATAAGAATGAAGTAATGGATGAAAAAATAAATGCAAAAGTGGTAGAAATGCTCCATTTTCTCCTGGTCATTGTCATCTGCAATTGTCCTGGTCTAGTCCGGGACAATTTAGTTTGTCTGGATAATGTCTAGGATGCATACCAAAAGCCAGAGTGAGGTGAAACTCTTGACTTGAGCTGAGCTGTTGGCTGAAGTCTAGAAAGGAGGTTAGGGCTCCTGGGAAGTTCTGTTACATCGAAAGCCTTCTTTAGTTTTAAAATATAATGATATCAAAACAAAGATTAAGTGTTGAGTGAAGGGAGAAAGCGAAGACACTGAGGACCATAAGCCGAAGACACTGGTTCTCTTTCTGGTATCCCACTTAGGGGACGAGTGGCAGGTGGCAACACTCAATCTCCCTTGTGCTCAGTCATGTCTGACTCTTTGGCAGCCCCTGGGCTGCCACTCTTTATAGCCTGCCAGACTCCTCTGTCCATGGGATTTTCCAGGCAAGAATACTAGAGTGGGTTGCCATTTCCTACTCCAGAGAATCTTCCCGACCCAGGGTGTTTCCTGTAATGGCAGGCGGATTTTCTTTTACCATTAACAATACCTGGGAAGTCCATTCCTCAAATGGGGTCAATAACACAATAATTCTCATGAGGGTCACCAAGACTATGCATGCAGAAATGAACGGTTAAAAATGGTTAGACATTTCTTAGGTGGACAGTGGATAGACATTTCTTCTTCTTTATGTTGGGGAGGGAGAAATTTCCCTCTAACCTTCTAGGTTTCTCTGACTGGTATAAGAATTAAACCAACATGACACAGAGTAATAAGAGAAAATGAAACAAAAGTCTAATGACACGTATACATGGGAAAGCTCCAGGGAAACTCACCAAAATGTCAAAGCTCTCACCTTAAACACCACCTTCAGCTAAAGACAAAAGAGGGTTTTGAGGATGGGGAGAGTCAGTTGTGGAAGGTGACCAGGAAATGCACAGTAAACAAGGATGAGGTTGTTATATACATATTTGAGTCAATGGCTTCTCTATTGATATATTTTCCAGAGATTTGGTCATTCTCCTCTTCCAGGTACAGTGATGGAGACACCGTTACAAAAAAATATCCCCCTCACAAATATAAATATGTCTTACAAAAGGGCAACTCCTACTGGATTTTCAGGCTTTCCTGGATCAGACAGTAAATAATCCACCGCAATGCAGGAGACCTGGGTTCAATCTCTGGGTTGGGAAGATCCCCTGGAGGAGGGCATGGCAACCCACTCCAGTATTCTTGCCTGGAGAATCCCCATGGAGACAGAGGAGCCTGGTAGGCTACAGTCCATGGGGTTGCAAAGAGTTGGACATGATCAAGTGACTAAGTGCACACTACTTGGTTTTCAGAGTTTTCTAATGTCCGTTGTTTCTTAGAAAAAAGCTAGCTTAAAATAATTGATATGCCAAAGAGATATATTTCTCAGTGGCAAATTCTGCTCCCTTACGTTTACAAAGAATTTCACTTGTATTCCTGTGGTGTTTTTTTTTTTTTTTTTTGTCTCAGGGTAACTTTAAAGATTTACANGCTAGCTTAAAATAATTGATATGCCAAAGAGATATATTTCTCAGTGGCAAATTCTGCTCCCTTACATTTACAAAGAATTTCACTTGTATTCCTGTGGTGTTTTTTTTTTTGTTTTTTTTGTCTCAGGGTAACTTTAAAGATTGGAAAACAAAGGAGTTTTTTGCAAAAAGTTAATACAAAGAAACCATTTATGATTGCTGGGCAGTAGAGCATGATTTACATTTTCCAAATTCTAAGAGAGGTCAGAAATGGTTTCTGGACATTTCATCAACACTAGCAGCCCCCACAGATATCAGATTTTGTGTCTCCTTCTCACTCATTTACTGTATAGATTCCCATCATTGCTTTAAAACAAAACAAAACAAAACAAAAACCTGATGGATGGAATACATATATAGAGAAAGACATAAAATATACTTATGTTAGCTTGGAGTTCTTAAAGAAGCTGTTGCTCAGAGTACCTGGTTGTTGTTGAAATTTCCTGGTCCAGACCTAACAAGTCACCCACTGCCAGTAGCAGGTTTTTACTGGGATAGGCTCCAGTCCACTGGGGTGAGTGGTGCCAAAACTAGACAGGACCCTGTGGGGCCCTCCTGGATACAAAAGCCCCTCTATGTGCTTAGTTTCTTATTTGTAGAAAAGGACTTTAGTTTCCTAGGACTTCCCTGAGTTCCAAAGAACAGACTTAAGCAATTACTAATTAGGAAAGTGAGCAAATACAAGGAAAAAAAAGGAAGTACAAGGATAGTTTAAAGAATTGGTTAGTGATAAAAGAATCCTAGTTCCTCCTTGAGAGATATTCATAACAATCTGATGTGTTTATTTGAGTTGTTCTGAAGAAAATGGAATGGGTGAATTTAACTCAGATGACCATTATACCTACTACTGTGGGCAGGAATCCCTCAGAAGAAATGGAGTAGCCATCATGGTCAACAAAAGAGTCCGAAATACAGTGCTTGGATTCAATCTTAAAAACGACAGAATAATCTCTGTTCATTTCCAAGGCAAACCTTTCAATATCACGGTGATCCAAGCCTATGCCCCAACCAGTAACACTGAATAAGCTAAGTTGAATGGTTCTATGAAGACCTACANGCTTGGATGCAATCTTAAAAACGACAGAATAATCTCTGTTCATTTCCAAGGCAAACCTTTCAATATCACGGTGATCCAAGCCTATGCCCCAACCAGTAACACTGAATAAGCTAAGTTGAATGGTTCTATGAAGACCTACAACACCTTTTAGAATTAACACCCCCAAAAGATGTCCTTTTCATTATAGGGGACTGGAATGCAAAAGTAGGAAGTCAAGAAACACCCAGAGTAACAGGCAAATTTGGCCTTGGAATACAGAATGAAGCAGGGGCAAAGGTTAATAGAGTTTTGCCAAGAGAATGCACTGGTCATAACAAACACCCTCTTCCAACAAAACAAGAGAAGACTCGACACAGGGACATCACCAGATGGTCAAACCCAAAAATGGACTGATTATACTCTTTGCAGCCAAAGATGGAGAAGCTCTATACAGTCAACAAAAACAAGACTGGGAGCTGACTGTGGCTGAGGTCATGAACTCCTTATTGCCAAATTCAGACTTAAACTGAAGAAAGTGGGGAAAACCACTGGATCATTCAGGTATGACCTAAATCAAAACCCTTATGATTATACAGTGAAAGTGAGAAATAGATTTATTTAAGGGACTAGATCTGATAGAGTGCCTGATGAACTATGGACAGAGGTTCATGACATTGTACAGAAGACAGGGATAAAGACCATCCCCATGAAAAAAGAAATGGAAAAAAGCAAAAAGGTTGTCTGAAGAGGCTTTACAAATAGCTGTGAAAAGAAGAGAAGTGAAAAGCAAAGGAGAAAAGGAAAAATACAAGCATCTGAATGCAGAGTTCCAAAGAATAGCAAGGAGAAATAAGAAAGCCTTCTTTAGTGATCAATGCAAAGAAATAGAGGAAAACAATAGAATGGGAAAGACTAGAGATCTCTTCAAGAAAATTAGAGATACCAAGGGAACATTTCATGCAAAGGTGGGCTTGATAAAGGACAGAAATGGCATGGACTTAACAGAAGCAGAAGATATTAAGAAGAGGTGGCAANGTCCAACTCTCACATCCATATATAACTAGAGGAAAAACCATAGTTTTGACTAGATGGACCTTTGTTGGCAAAGTAATATCTCTGCTTTTTAATATGCGGTGTATGTTGGTCATACCTTTTCTTCCAAGCAGCAAGCATCTTTTAACTTCAAGGCTGCAGTGACAATCAGGAGTGATTTTGGAGCCTTAAAAAAATTTCTCTCGCTGTTTCCACTGTTGCCCATCTATTTGTCATGAAGTGATGGGACTGGATGCCATGATCTTAATTTTTGGAATGTTGAGTTTTAAGCCAACTTTTTCACTCTTCTCTTTCACTTTCATCAAGAGTCCCTTTAGTTCTTCTTCACTTTCTCTCATAAGTGGTGGTGTCATCTGTATATCAAAGGTTACTGATATTTCTCCTGGCCATCTTGACCCCTGCTCGTATTCATCCAGCCTGGTACTTCTCATGAAATATAAGTTAAATAAGCAGGGTGACAATATACAGCCTTGACATGCTCCTTACCCAATTNGTGGTGGTGTCATCTGTATATCAAAGGTTACTGATATTTCTCCTGGCCATCTTGACCCCTGCTCGTATTCATCCAGCCTGGTACTTCTCATGAAATATAAGTTAAATAAGCAGGGTGACAATATACAGCCTTGACATGCTCCTTACCCAATTTGGAACCAGTCTGTTGTTCCATGTCCAGTTCTAACTGTTGCTTCTTGACCTGCATACAGATTTCTCAGGAGGCAGGTAAGGGCGGTCTGGTATTCCCATCTCTTAAAGAATTTTCCACAGTTTGTTGTGGAAAGTCACAATTAAAGGCTTTGGAGAAGTCAATAAAGCAGATCTTTTTCTGGAATTCTCTGGCTTTTTTGATGATCCAACGATGTTGGCAATTTGATCTCTGGCTCCTCTGCCTTTTCTAAATCCAGCTTGAATATCCAAAAGTTCATGGTTCACATACTGTTGAAGCCTGGCTTGGAAAATTTTGAGCGCTACTTTGTTATCATGTGAGATGAGTGCAATTGTGTAGCAGTTTGAATGTTCCTTGGCGTTGCCTTTCTCTGGAATTTGGAAGAAGGGCATATGGAAATTTAAATACTTTTTTCATTTTCATTTACTTCACAATATTTTTATTTCTCTAAGACTTCTTTGATTCATCTGTTTTTTTAGAAGCATGTTGTTTACTATCCAAGTATTTTGAATTTTCCAGCTACTTTAATTTCTAGTTTAATTTCACTGTGGTCTGAGAGTGCACTTCATATGATTTTTATTCTTTTAAGTTGGTTGAGGTGTGATTGGCAGTTTAGAATATAGTAATCACTGGTAAATGTCCCAAATGAGCTTACCAAAAATGTTTATTCTGTTGTTGTGGATGAAGTAGTACATAAATGTCAATTAGAACCAGTTGATTGATGATGCTGTTCACTTCAATTATGTCCTTACTGATTTTCTGTCAATTACTGGTCAAGGAGAATTGCAGTCTACAACTATAATAGTGGATTTGTCTATTTCTCCTTATAGCTCTATCAGGCTCTGTCTTATGTATTTTAATGCCCTGATATTAGGTGCATACACATAAATAATTGTTATGCCTTCTTAGAGAACTGACCCCTTTGTCATAAGATTATGCCTTTCTTTGTCCCTGATAATTTTTGTTATTCTGAAATCTGCTTTCTCTAAAATTGAGACAGTTACTGCAGCTTTATTCTGATTAGTGTTAACATGGTGTGTCTTTTCCTTCCTTTACTTTTCATCTATTTTTATCTGTATAGTTAAAGTAGATTTCTTGTACATAACATGGTTGGGTCTTATTTTTTTTAAACTATTCTGTCATTCTGTATCTTTTAATTGGTATATTTAGACCATTAGTATTTAAAGTGATTATTGATATATTTAGATTAATATGTGGCGTATTTTGAACTGTTTTCTATTTATGTACTTTCTGTTTTTAATCTTTCCCTCTTTTCTGTTTTCTCTGATTTTGACTATATGATTCCACTTTTCCTCCTTTTGGCATATCAATTATTCTTCGCTTCACATTTTTCTTCAGTGTTTGCCCTAGAGTTTAAACTATGCATTTACAACTAATCTAAGTTCACTTTCAAAATGATATACATACCACTTCACATCTAGTCCAGATACATTATAAGAGAGTATTCAATTTCTCCCTCCCATTCCTTTTAACAGTGCTGTCATTCATTGCACTTATCCATACACTATAATCACTNATTTTTTTTAAACTATTCTGTCATTCTGTATCTTTTAATTGGTATATTTAGACCATTAGTATTTAAAGTGATTATTGATATATTTAGATTAATATGTGGCGTATTTTGAACTGTTTTCTATTTATGTACTTTCTGTTTTTAATCTTTCCCTCTTTTCTGTTTTCTCTGATTTTGACTATATGATTCCACTTTTCCTCCTTTTGGCATATCAATTATTCTTCGCTTCACATTTTTCTTCAGTGTTTGCCCTAGAGTTTAAACTATGCATTTACAACTAATCTAAGTTCACTTTCAAAATGATATACATACCACTTCACATCTAGTCCAGATACATTATAAGAGAGTATTCAATTTCTCCCTCCCATTCCTTTTAACAGTGCTGTCATTCATTACACTTATCCATACACTATAATCACTTAATACATTGTAGTTATTATTGTTTTGGATGAACATTAATCTGTTAGATCAATAGGAATAAGAAAAAATTTTTTAATTATTTTCCCTTTTTTTTCTCCTCTTTTAACTTCTATTCCTTTCTTATATATATATGAGTTCCTGACCTAGATAATCCTTTTTGCTACAGAACTTCTTTTAACATTTCTTAAAAGATAGGTCTATAGGCAAGAAATCCTTGTTTTTGTTTTTCTGAGAAAGTCTTTATCTCTCTACTTGTGAAGGAAATTTTTGTTGGATACAGAATTGTAGGGTCTTGTTTTGTTTTTTTCAATACTTTAAGTATTTCATTGACTCTCTCCTTGTTTGTGTGGTTTATGAAAGAAGTTGATGTAATTCTTACCCTCGCTTTTGTATGTGTGCTGAGTCGCTTCAGCTGAGTCCAACTCTTTGCAACGTTATGGACTGTGTAGCCTGCCAGGCTCCACTGTCCATGGGATTTTTCATACAAGAATATTGGAGTGGGTTGCCATGCCCTCCTCCAGGGGATCTTCCCAAGCCAGAGATCTAACCCATGTCTCTTAAGTCTCCTACAATTGAACTGGAGTGGGTTGCCATTTCCTTCTCCAGGAGATCTTCTCAACCCAGGGACTGAACCTCCCTCTCCCGCTTTGCAGCAGATTCTTTACCATCTAAGTCACCAGTGAAGCCCTCTGAGCTACCAGGGAATCTCCTCCTACATTGGCAGGTGGAGTCTTTGCCACTGGGAAGCCCCCATTCTTGTACAAGCAAGGGTTTTTTATCCCTCTGGTTTCTTTCAAAAATTCATTCTGCTTTCTGCTGTTTGAATGTTGTCCTTCAGTGTAGATTTTTGCTGTTTATCATATTTGGTTTTCTTTGAGCTTTCAGGATTTGTGACTTGGTGTCTGTCATTAATTTTGAAAAATTATCAGCCATTATTACTTCAAATATTTCTTCTTATCCTTTCTCTCCTTCCTCTGGAAATTCTATTTTGTGTATTCTACACCTTTTGCAATTGTTCCCCAATTCCTGAATTTTCTGTTTTTTTTTTTTCTCTTTGCATTTCAGTTTTTGAAATGTCTCTTAATATCTTCAAACTCATCAATTCTTTCCTTTTCTGTATCCAATTGACCAATAAACCCATCAAAGATAATCTTCATTTCTTCATTTCTGTTACAATGTTTTCATTTTTAATTTTAAACATGATTCTTTCTTAGAGCTTCCATTTTTCTTTTTTGGGGACGGAGATAAACAGTCTTTATTTCACTAGCAGATGAACTCAGATCATCTCAGGTTTAGTAATTGCATGGATTACAATTTTTAAATTGTAAAATAAAAAAAAGGGGGGGGATTGTGAATATAAATATACACAGGCCTTAGAAACTTATATAAGTATAAATGGACAAATACATATCTTTGTTGTTGTTGTTTAGTCACAAGTCATGTCTGACTATTTGCAACCCCATGGACTGTAGCCCACTAGGCTCCTCTGTCCATGGGATTTCCCAGGCAAGAATACTGGAGTGGGTTGCCATTTCCTTCTCTGAGCTTCCATTTTTCTTCTGACATTATACATCTGTTCTTGCATGCTGTCCAGCTTTTCCATTATAGCTCTTAGGATAGCAATCATAATTATTACTTCTGCCTGTTAATTCCAATATTTCTGCTCTACCTGAGACTGGTTTTTATGTTTGCTTTGTCTCTTCAGACTGCATATTTTCTTGCTTTATAGCATGACTTTGAATTTTTTGTTGAAAGTTGAACAAATTACCCAATGTATTGGATAATAGGAACTGAGAGAATTGGTCTGTAGTGTGAGGTTTTATGTTTATCTGAGTAGGTGTTAGGTTGTGTTTAATATTTGCTATAACTATAGGTGTCAGAGAATTCAATTTCCTCTAGTGTTTTTGTCTTTCCTATTCCTTTGGGCTTCCCTAGCAACTCCTTCTTATTAAGAGTCTGTTTTTTACAGTTCTGTCAATTGTATTCCCTACTTTTATACCAGAATCCTGTTTATATGGTGATAAGGTGTTGCATAAAGGAAGTATCCTGTAATTTTATGATTGGATCTTGTTTTTATTTTCTTAGTGTGCCTGTGTCCCTGGATTTCAACCTTCAGAAGAATTTTTATAGCTTTCCCCCTCTCTTTTTATGTGAGACGGGAAGGCTGGAGAAGGACAAGAAGGCTATCTAATTGCCTTTTGTCTAGAACACATTAAACTCTGACAAAGCACTGGTTTCTCTGAGAGTGAATTCTTCTTTTTATGGAGAATAAAACTTTTTGTCTGGATTTATTTATGGTGGTTAATTTTCTCCTCCCCATACCCTAAGCACGAGAAGATTTTTCTGTGATTTTCATTATGAGGATCTGGTGGGGCTCTTGGAGACAAACTCATGAAAGTATCAGGGGGCATCCTGAGACTGGGTCCCTGCAAGTTTTTAACTCTCAAGCCAGTCCTTGTTCAATCTCCAGTAATTAGTCAATAACATCTGAAGTAATCCTACAGGGTTCATCTCTGGTGGCTTCTGCTCCATGTAAGCTGTGACCTCCCTGTATCTCCAGATTTTGGAGTGTGAATTTGTCCTGAAACCTCAACTTTCTGATGGCTTTAAGAAGAAAGATTGATTTTCAGTATGTACAGCTTTTTTCCTTGTTTTGAGGATGGGAATGATGACTTCCAAGCTCTGACACATTGGAATGGAAGCAAAACAGGCTTANGGAGTGTGAATTTGTCCTGAAACCTCAACTTTCTGATGGCTTTAAGAAGAAAGATTGATTTTCAGTATGTACAGCTTTCTTCCTTGTTTTGAGGATGGGAATGATGACTTCCAAGCTCTGACACATTGGAAAGGAAGCAAAACAGGCTTGCATTTTTCTGCATAAAGTCTTTCTATCAATTTCTTTTTGAGGTCACCATTTGCAGGGCTTGGGCTCAAACAACATCTAAGGGTAGCTTTCCAAGGTGCTGTCATCTACAAGTAGGAGTTTGGGGTTTTTCACTTTCAAGCAAGTGGTTCTGCCAGATGATGGTTCTCTGTCAGGTGTCTCTGAGCCATGGCTGTGTTGCAGCTTACATCCGAGGCAAACTCCACAAATAGGATCACTGCCACTTCACTCATTCATTCCTACTTTTATTCAACTTTTCATCTATTTTTAGACTCCCCGCATCCCACATATGGAGAGTCCTGGTGCCTCAAATCCCTTAGATTGTCTGGGTTTCAACCTTATGAATCAGGAGCACTCCTAACCACTTCCGGTTTGGCACTGATTGGATCCATTTTTGCTTAGATAAACTCTTAAATTTAAAAAGCAAATAAAACAAAACCACTGTAAATCAGTTTGCTTAAATTCAGATTCCACATACCCTTGTGCCGTCCCTCGCCCTTCAGGTCCTCTCTGGCTTGGTAAACCAGCTACTCAACTTTTATTTTCATTCCAGCTCCCAAATTTTGGTTGAAATCCTTTACCCCAACCCCCACTCTCCTATTCTTGTTGCCTTTTCAGGTTTATGACTCATAGGGCTTTACTATTATTACTATTACAGTGAAGTATCTGGATGAGCAGAGGCAAATATATATTCAATTCACATATTTAATTGGAAATATTTTTTTCACTAAACTGACATAACAGCATTCTTGATGAAGACAAGCTAGGGCAATGTTACCTGGGGGATGGTGGAGAATGAGGAATCTGATCAGATTAGATATTAAGGGTAGGGATTCTGGCTAAACTGACTTCACAGGGTTCTTGTTAAAATTGGACAATTTAAAGATGTACATAAAAGGCCAAGGTCAGCAGGTGTACTTGAGATGAAGGCTCAGTGAAACCTCACTGAAGTTTAATCAAGGAGAGAATTCTTGTCATGAGTTTTTCTTCCTTTTTTTTCAATGGTTATCACCAGAAGGTAAATATTCTTTAGACAACTCTTTATCATTTGCACTGAGAAAGATAATGACCAGTCCAGCATTTTTCACTTCATCAAGCTTCTTTTTAGATATAACTGTAACTTACATTTCTGTCATTATTGTCAGTCTGATAAAATCAAATTTGATATTTTCTGATTTCCACAGAATTCTGTCATTCATTGTCTAGTGTTTCCTAGAGCCCAAAGCTCTGCTTTTACATTGTGTCTGATGGTTTTGTGTAAAAGAAAAAGGAGAATTTTCAGGTAAAAATGGCTCTGAGATTAGGTGCTAGATGAAGGGGCTAAGGAACCTCATAAATTCTTCAGCAGAAAGCTGCAGGCTGAGTCCCTGCTGCCTTTGTGTTTGGAATTTAAAACTATTCCCAAGGTATGTAGGAGCATTGCTCTCTGTTCATAGCCTCCCTCCTCTATAACATGGTGATTTCTCACAAGGCATTATCAGTTGCATTTTGCTTCTGTTCTATTTGTTCTGATTTTTTTTTTTTTTAGTAATGCTTGTTTTTCTTTCATCTTTATCATCTCTTTATTTTATCTATCTTAGTTCAGCTGCTATCTTTTGTTGTCTCTTTTATGAAAGTCCATTCTTGTGTAATAAAGGGAAGCAATGCTTTCTTTTGTCTCCTTGAGAATAAGCTGAGTATATTTTATTTTAAAATCTTGTGCTTTATGAAATAACTCAACTGGAGATGGGGTTGTGTGAGATTTTCACATGCATTTTTCCTGTCTTAATCTTCTATTGTTTGTAATATTGGGTTATTTTTGTTTGCAGTAGTAGGAGGTTAGTTTGTTTTTTTGTCCTAAGTTTTTATTTGTTTATCTTTGTTGAAATTATCTAAGTGTTTTCCTTGGTGGGGAGAGTGGATACTGGTTTTAAGACTAGTGAATTCAAACCTGTTTGACCATAGAGAGAGTTATCCAGGGACAATTGAAAATTTTGGTTTTGGGTTTCCTTTCACTTTGAGGTCTCATCTCTTTCAGAGTGGAGGCAAGATTATCCTAAGGAGTGCCTCCACAGCGTTTTCTATGAGCCATTCAGCATTTTTTAATTCCCTTTGTAGATGCAAATTATCAGTTCAGATCATCTAAGCAAAGAAAAAGACCTCTCCAAATCTCATCTGAGTAGAAAATCTCCTTGGGAGTGAAGTCCCAGTTCAGAGAACAAAGAAAGAATAGACCAGAGGTTTATTTACCTTTCACTGCTTCGGGGATTCAGAGGCCAGCAAGCACACAGATGCAAAAGAAAGCTTAGGGCTAGACATTCTTTTTTTCAACTCTTTCTTTCTTCTTCTTTTGTGAGATGCAATAAACAGACCAGCCCAGAGGCAAGGGAGCTAAACAGTTTATAAACTCGGGATAGGAGAGGGGTGGGGAGGGAGCAATGCCAATATTACAAAGGGCTTTGTTACTGAATAAGGTCAAGGGGATGGTGAAATACAGACTCCAGAGAGGAGTCCTGTGGGAATGCAATCTAAGAGAGTTGAGCTTGGGAAGATGAACAGTAACTTTCCCTCTTGGGGGGATTAACAGAATGTAGAAGTCTTACCCTTAGCAGAATCTGATAAGCCAGACTTGGAATGCGATCCTTCCCCAATATCCCATCTCCTCTTGAGAATCACTGGTTACACTGAGAGGAGAGTATTATTCAGAACAGCTAAGGTTAAGACAAAAGAGGACTTGGGCTTCTATGGAGACTTCCAAGCCTGAACCAAATGTCATTCTAAAAGGCAGGTGATAAGTCTTATTTTCATAATCACAAATAATAGTATTGCTGTCACTGGTAAAGCCTATTGATAGTCCCCAGGAATGTTAATAAAAATAGAATCTGGGTAATAAAATAAAAAGCGTAACCTTTTCTCCTTTGTGCTGAAAGGAAAAAGTTAAAAATTATTAGCAATTCTTTGTTCTGATTTAAGAGGCGAGCCATGACTCATGGAAAAAGGACCTGTTCCCTATCAGATGACTTATAGCCTAGTTGCCTGGTCCTCACAAGAGACCCCCCGGGTAATTGTTTTCTCCTGTTAAAGATTACCTAGAGCATTATTCCTTCAGGAATTGGCTAACCGCCGCAAGGAGGTTAATCAACCTCCTCAGACTTGATGTAATTCCAGACCTGTCTCTGTAAAGGTCAAGCTATGTCCGCCAATCGGTTTGTTCAGAGTGTCTTCGCCCCTCCTATACCTGCTTG
>SJYV01033946.1:0-37665 GCA_006410875.1 Neotragus pygmaeus
TCTAGCTCACTCTGTCCCGTGCCTTCATCTACTTACCTTCCAGGGCAGTGGTTTTAGAACCTGGCTGCGCATCAGAATCGTCTGGTGAGTTCAAACAAGGAGAGTTATAGCCACGCCCTACCCCAGACCAATTCAGTCAGAATCTCTGGGGCAAGACCTGGGTACCAGCGTGTTTTTTAAAGTTCCTCCCCCTGATTCTAATGTACAGCCAGGGTTGGGGATGACCGCCCTGGGGTGGAAGCGAGGTCTGGTGGGAGCACTGAGTCAGCCAGGACAAGTGAGGGTCCCCTGGGGCAGCCAGCTGGTGCTTCGGCTACTGGAAGAGAAATACAACTGACAGAGAACCCCAGTGCTTTACGGTAGCTTAGGGACGAAGAGGTATCCAGAGGGATGAAAAGCGCAAGATGCAGGGGAGTAGCCATCCCACTCGTTAAGATGTGAAATTCCATTACCTGACATTAGAAACCAGAAAAAAAGAAGGGGAACACTAGATATTCAATGGCACTAAGGCAGCATAAGTGAACAAGGGCTTTGGTGTGAATCTTTCCTTGTTAGAGCCTGGTTTTCATGTCTTACTTTGGAAATATGTAACTGAGCAGAATTTATTGACTCTATCTTATAAAATATGAAAATCAGCTGCCGGCAATATTGTTCAGCCTGGGAGCTCCAGACTCACATGTCAGGGATTGATGACATGTGGGTTCCTTGATCTCGGTTCACAATCGGAAGTCAGCAGCATCAGACCGTTTCTACCTCGTCCTTCCCCGGCCAGCCACACTCGGCAGACCTCTATTCCATTCTTTCCTTCTGACTCCCAGCCTCCTGCTTTGGCTGTTTCTGGGACTGTTTGTTGCTTCTGAATTGACACAAGGGATGTTGCCTATTCTCAAAGTCATAAATTTATATTAGTATTACTACAGTAAATTCTTTATGAAATAAAAATCAATAGTCACTGACATCCTGAGTAGTGAGGAAAATAATTGTTTATGGCACTCAGCTTAAGCTGTTCTGGTAATCACGTTGAAAAATACAATATTTATTCATTAGATCAAATTTAATGAGGCCTCCTGGCAGTAATTATAAAAATTACTGTAGCAGTAAATTACTAATGAGTTGTGATGTGCTTCCTACCTGTGAAGGACTGGGGGTTGAAAAAGCCTGCTATCCAGATGAGGATGTGAGGCGGGGAGACCCACAGGCTCCGCGCTGCTCCCTCACCCAGGCAGGAGAGGAGCAGTGTGCCCAGACCACAAAAGCAAACAAGAAAAAAGGCCAAGGACCCGCAACCCTGGCGGCGGGGGGAGAGGATTTCTTGCAGCCGTCGGAACACGCTCAAGATTAGAGCATTCTTTTCCCAAAGGTGAGCATCATCTCAGCGGCTTGGAGTTACTGGCGTGCTGGGGTCACAGAGGAGCACTAATCTGATGCCTGGGAAGGAGAGTTTCCTATTAAGGCTGGGAAACGATTCCAGACACACGCCGCCCCCTTTAAGTCTGGGGGCTCGACTCTGACCGCGGAGGTAAAGGTTCTGCCCGGTGCTTTCAAAACCAGCCGCTGAGCCTCTGCTCTAAGCAAACACAGTTGATAGTTCCTTACAAGCTCCTGGGGGTTTCTTTCCTCCTCGGAAGGCTCAGAACTGCCTAGAATTTTTGTTCTTCTATTTGGAGCCATTTTTTTTTTCTTTAAAGACGCAAGTCATTAATTTTGATAGGAGATCTATATATGGAAAAGTCAGAAAACATTGATCTGAGGTCAGGTACAATTGAAAAACAAATACAGCAACAGAGTTAAATGGGCACACTAAACCTGAATGCAGTATGATTCAACACAGCTTTGTACTGCAGTTCTCTGGATTAATATAAATGGTGGCTACTGCTGTACCTCACAACAGCGCTACTATATTGGGGCCCTACGATAGCCTTTGTTCCCAGACACAGAACCATGGCCTTCCCGTGAGGGACAAGCCATAATGGGCGAGGACCTCCCCCCACCAACTGCTGGAGTCAGGTACCTGGCAGAAGCGCCTGCAGAAGCCTCAGCACAGCATCCCCCCTCCAAAGCAAGGCCTCCGAATAGCAGGCAGGCTGTCGTCTGGAGTGACAGCTATCTATTCAGGTAGCGGCTGCTTTTGTCTTCTCACTTGTAACACCACGAGGATTTTTGTTTAACTTTCAGGATTCTGACAGCATCTCAGAATGTCACACTCTGAGTGGGTCCAGCCCCTCCTCTCATGGGGAGGATGCGGTGACATTAGAGTGTACATTTTTTTTCTTTAAATTGCAGATGCCTTAAAATGAGATTGTCAGGTTTGTTGGCTCGTCAGACGACAGTATCAAGATTGTCACAGTGTATTATACCACTATAATATGATCATGGTACACGAAACTAATGAGTAATATTGTACTTAGTGGTGGGACTGAGTCACGTTAACACTAAAAATGGTGAGCAGCCTTGTGTCTTACCAGAGAACCTAGGAAAGATGTTATCCTGCAGGACGTAAGGCCAGAATTTCATCATCCAGAGGAGGTCAAGAGCCCTCCTAGGAGAGGCAGGAGTAGTGGGGTCAAGATGAGGGCTATTTGGGGAGACCCGAGCAGAAGGGAGCTGGGGGCTCGTTAGGAAGGCTGAGTGAAGTGATTGTTGAAGGAAGGAGTCAGTGTCAACTGTGAGTTTTCCTCACAATTAGAATCATATGGCTAAACTAGAAGCAATTTAAAGAGGAGTGTTATCTGCCTTGCTTACACCCTTCTTTGCCATTCATTCCTTCATCAGATGTTCATAAGCCTTCCTGCGTGCCCAGCCCTGGGCATCAGGCCCCCAGTGGTGCAGGTACCAGGCACAAGCCTGCCTGGCAAGGTCTGCAGGGCAGACAGTGAACAAGTCTGAGTACAAACTAATATGCATTTTCTGCGGGCTATAAGTGCTGGGGAGGAAAAGGCCTAATTTCTTTAGGGAAAGCAATTCTGAAGCTGAGAACTCAAAAGATGACGAATTAGGAGGGGAATGGTGGGGCAGGGAGCAGCGTTCCTGTGCAGGAGATCACGTGGATCCTGTGCGAGCTGATGGAGGGTCAGAGGGAGGGAGGGAAGAGGTGACCCCACAGTCACCATTTGAAGAACATGACCTCTGGGGTCAGACAGACCTGAGGTTGAATTTGGGTCCGTCAATCTCCCTGTGTTCTTTGAAAGAACCTAAATAACATCATCTGGAAAGCCCTCACCCAGCACAGGTCCTGGCATGTAGTAGAAATTCAGTATGTGGAAATAAATCATTATCATTACTGAGGAGCAGGTTGGTGGGCTTATTGCCATGTGGTGTGCAGATAACCCAAGTGCTTGTTCCATGGTGGTTGGACAGTCAGGGTTTGGGACAGACAAAAGTAAGGCATGTGCATGCACGGCACTGCCATCATCCCTGAGTCAGGGCATAGAGGAGAACACGAGAGTAGTATTTATGCTGATACAGGACAACAGTATCCCAAAGAAGACATTCATCTACTTGTTAGCATCAAGCAATGCCTCCACATATGGTAAATGAGCTTGCACATCATAGTTTGAGATTATTTGTTCAGTGCACAAACTGCACAACTGTACTCTGAAACCCTGAGTCCCACATGCCATTCTCTGAGTGTCTATAGAGTAAGTCAGTTTCAAGCATGTGTTTTTTTCCTAAGGCAGACTGCTCTTGTGCCTACTAGTAGAGAAAGTCTGTTTCCTAAAACTGATAGGATTTTCAGGGTTTATCTTTTCTGAAATATGCACAGATTCCTCCCCACACTAATGTTACTGCACAAAACAGTCGTATTTGAAGAAGGAAGCTTACCCACAAGAACTGCAAGAGAAATGAAAAATGTGTACCCAGAGCCCTCCCAGAAGTCAAGGATGTCAGTGTTCAGAGATGTCGAATTGGATCTTTGCACTTCTGAACTCCATGTCCCCAGACTCAAGAGTAGCCTGGGAAAGATGAAGTGCTGGGCTTTCCCCATTGCTCCTATTCCAAGAGCCCATCAAAGGGCTGGCTGAGATTCATTTTTCATGACTGGCTTATGAACATATTTATAAAGGATTCACTTGGGCCCGACAGTCCTGAAAAATGATATGGTTAACATATTTTATTCCATGTTGTCTTCTTCATCTGTGTCTTCCCCTACTTCTTGACAACGAGTCATTGTCATCGATGGGATTATATGCATCCTAGTAGTCCTGCTAGGGAAGACGTAGCTTTTTCCAACCTGGCCATCCTGGAGGTGATAAAGCTCTTATTTTCTGAGAATTTTTGTCTAGAGGAAAAGTGTTCACTGCTGGGTTGACTGAGCTTTATAGCCCAAATGGCTGAACAAATGAGTCGTGGGCATCCTCAACTGGCTTATCCCTTCAAAATGCATAAAGCGGGGAGCTGTGGGGAGGCGGGGGGACAGGAAAGAGGCAGGAGGAGAACAGACACAGGCTGGAGACTCACCAGTCCTGCCAGGGGCGGCTTTGTTTGGCTCGGCCTGTCTCTGGTACCCAGGGCACCCGCACATCCTCACGCAGCTCAGCTCTCCCTCGCCTGCAAGCCTGCTGCCCCGAACTCTTTTTAGAGCGCCAGGTCTGAGTGTGGCTTAAAGGGCCATCTGCTACAGGCACATGGTCAGCCCTTTGTGGAAGCTGCTTATTGGGGGTACTTTAGAACTCAGCCTCTTTGTCCCGAAAACAGCATACTTCTGTGGGCTTTTTTTCCCCCTAAATTGAACCACTCCTGTCCCTAATTGTATCACTCCCGCTGTCACCTCCTAGCCATCAGAGCCTGTGGCATGGTTCTGATTGTGTTGCCGTGTGTCCTTGAAGCATCCTTTTTGTTGTGTTCAATGGCTCTCCTTCAGCTCACAACACAGTGGTCGCAATGGTCTCCTAGGGTCACCCATTCTCCACTGAGGACCAGCCCAGAAAAGCTCAGTCGTAATGAACGGGGCTTCAGACGGACAGACACACACGCGGGCTTGAGAGCCCTCCTGGCTTCGGCCACTCTAACAAGATTTTGTCATTTGTGGCTTTTGCACATTGGAAGAACTTTCATCTCTGAGTTTCTATGGGCTATAAATACTTGGTAGGTTAAAAAGGAATCATTCAGAACATGAAATAAACATAACCTGTCACGTACACAGCAACACACCTCAACGGAGCCCTTCAACTTGGAGGCCAGAGCCGCGGGAATCTGAGACGGGCCTTCCTTCATCTCCTCTCTCATTCACTTCCCTCCCGGGCTGGACACTGCTCTGCTTGCTGACCTCTTTTGGTTGGATATTTTCCTAATGAGGCAGGAGGATGAGGTCTCCATGCTACTTGCACCTTTTAACCACAAAGTGAAAACTCGATTTAGTTGGGATGGGGGGAAAATGTGTACAATGTATGGAAAACATGATATGGATATGTCTCTTCCACAAATAAAGAAATGAGCTTGACACAAGCACGCTCTGCTTCAGTTCTGAAAAATCCCTACCGTCCCTGCTCTCTGTGGCTTTGTTTTTTGAGATAGGTGCTTTATTATTATTTTCAGATTATAAAAGAAGTATGTGATTGTTGTAAAAAAATTAAGTTATAGGAAGATAGACTAAGAAAAATCAGCATCAAACATATTTTCCAAAGATCGTATCATTAATACCTTTGTCCTATGTTCTTTATTCATTGAGATGCAAAATACACATAAAAGGTACACAAATCATAAATGCGTGACTTAATACTAAAAAAAAAAATTTTTTTTAATAGTATACATTCATATCATGACTACCTACATCAAAACATCCCTTGCATCATAGCAAACTACTGTGTACCCTCGTAGCCCACATCCCTCAGAAGTCCCTTCCTGAGGATATACACATATACATATCCCATTTTTAGACTTTGTTTTCTCTGTATTACACTTTTTAAGCTTTGCTTATGTATAGCAGGTGTTTTTACAAAAGAGGAACCCACCACTTCATATGGTATTGCGATCAGATCTTCTCATTTTATATAATAAAAAATTTTAAATTCTGTATATAATAAAATATATGGCATTACTTTATATAATACCAATAAAATCTCACCTGTAATATACAAATATATAATTTACCTAATTATCACTTTTCTATCTTTGTCATTAAATCTAAAACTAAACCATCATTTGTCATGGCTGCATCCCATCATTAGATGTAGCGTGATTTGTAAACTAACATCCCCACTGATTGGACATACAGCATCGTTCCCTTTTGATTACGTTTAAGAATTGCCATTAGGTTCACATTTACGAGCAAACTTATTCCAAAGGTTTTGTAATCCTATTTTACCGTGAAGTGTGAGTATTTCTTAAATGCTTCTGCATTTGTACGTTATCCATCTCTTGTTCTTTCTCGCGTGGACATGCTGAAGGAGTCTGTGTGCGTGTGCGTTCTGTTGCTGCTCCTGCAGTAGTCTCAGCCTAGCCTGCTCTTGGAGCAGAAGACAAAACATGTGTTCGGATTCACACATCACGTCAAGAGGTTTTAAAAGTCATTTAAAAATTCTCATCGAATTTCACTTCATTTCTTTACAGATTATTCTACTGACAGGGGCAAAAAAAAAAAAAAAAGTATCTGACTCAAGTCCTCTGATCCCATCCTTAATGAAACAACCCTGGACTAGAAAGCACCTTCACGAATACGCCCGGTGCGTTTCTTTCTGCTCTAATCCACGAGCATCACTGCCCTGGTCTCTCAGCTTCCACTTCAGGGTTTTTGTGTAATACTTCATGCTTTTTATTAGGAGTTACAGAATTTTCTTGTATAAAATTCCAGTGCTGTGGGTTGGCACACTCCCTGAATTTTCAAATCAGGGGTTCATTTTCCTGGTCAGTTATTTAATTTATTTTTGAAGACATCTTTTATTTTCAGTCAGAATGACAAGGAAAAATAATTCGCAGAGATATGTGTTTAAAGTAAAAGGAGGTTTTATTAGGATGTTTGTTTATGTCGACGCTACAGAATTCTTTTTAGTCTAGAAGCCACAGGGATTATTATTTCTTTGTCATGGAATCCCTAGATCTTTGTGGGAGGCCTAGAAGAACCAGTTTCTCTTCCTTTAAACAAATTCAATTCACTTCAGTTGCATTGGCAGAGCACACCAAAATCTTATTTTTCTCAGCCAACGAGAGGAAAGTCTGCCTGAGAGTTTTCTAAACATGGATTTTTCATCCTAATTTTTACCCCAGGGTGAAATATAAATATATGAATATTAGTTTATATATAATATACACATTTATACATAATACATATGTATAAAGTACACATATCCTTTTCTCCAAGGTAATGAGGGCACATGAAATTTCTCTCCTAAACCCCTTCGTGCCTTGGAGATTATGTATGAATGAAAGTAAAATTTTTTTATAGGCTTAAGAGAAATAGCCAAGCAAATAAACACTTGTTTGAAAAAAAATGCAAGCAAACACCTGAGATGTAAAAAACAAAATATGGTCTTTCACAATCCCACCACCTCAGGATTAACCATTGTTAATTGTTAGCATTTGTATCAAGCTTTAGAAATAAAATATGGAATTTCACTATTCATATCATAATGCAAAATGCTGTTTTCACTCCACACATACTGGACACATCTCTATAGCAGAACAAAAAGATCTACCTCATTAGAATGGCAGCAGAAGATTCCATAGTATGAATCCCTATAATTTTTTAATCATTTTTGATCAATGGACATTTAGGTTTCTACAGATTTTTCTATTTAAAAGGCTGTATATAATGAATCTAAACGTTTCACAGGTCCAGTTATAATTCTAGCCACAGATCTTAGCCAGTCCCAGTTAGCGGTCGGTTGGTGGTGGTTTTTATCCGTTTTTATTCCCAGAAAGGAAGGAATAGGGCCACCTACAGCCAGTGACCGACCTGCCTACCCAGTACACCAATGTAAATATAAAATCTATTTTTCCTTTTTCCATCCCAGCCTCTCCCCAACTCCTTCCTCCCACCATACCTTCCCTTTTGCCCCTCAACCCCACATCAGATGGGGAAAAAAAATTTCCAAGAGAAAGTTTTGGGCTCCACCTAGGCTGATGTATCAGACTCCAGAGAAATGACTACATTATATTTTTATAGTTCCATATTCCTAGCCTCCTCCTACAAGTTCTCTAAATTGCTCTACATTTACAAACTGATGACTATGGTCTCTGAGAGGGTTTCTGGTGACTGGAAGGTTTATTGTTGGTGATGCAATGCAATAGCATTTTCATACCAAATCCCGCATTCCTGAGTCTAACAAGCTGCTCTTGAGCCTGACAACGTATGGCATTTTGAGTCTTCATGTTCATGCTCCCGCTCCATCATCAAGGAAAATAACAGTACACCAATAAGCTGAAAACTGCACCAAGAGGATGGCTTTCAGACTTGCATGTTAAAAGGGCAGAGTTCTGTGTGTTGTATTTATACTGTCAGCCAATGAAAAACAGACAAGATTTAGGAGAAAAGAAAGCCTATTTACTAGCGCAAAGTACACAATGGTTCACTTTACATATTTTCTTGATGGACACAAAGTGACATCCATACTGATTGACTGTCAGCATGCGCCTCTCCACGGAGCCAGGCTCTCTGTGATGGATCAGTCGGGCTCAGGCAAGTGTCAGGAAGATTATCAAAAGAAAGAGCTGTCTGTAGTTGTTCCCTTTCTGAAGAGATTGACAACTCACCCTCACAAAAGGAAACATTAATGTGCTATTTGCGTCTCTGAGAAAGAGACTGTGATAAGATGACGTGATAAATGAAGAANCACTTGCAATGCAGGAGACCTCAGTTTCATTCCTGGGTCAGGAAGATCCCCTGGAGAAGGATTAGGCTACCCACTCCAGTATTCTTGGGCTTCCCTGGTGGCTCAGAAAGTAAAGAATCCCCCAGCAATGCAGGGGACCTAGATTCAATCCCTGGGTTGGGACTGAAGAAGAGAACTCCTGGAGAAAGGAACAGCTACCCACTCCAGTATTCTGGCCTGGAGAATTGCATGGACAGAGGAACCTGGCAGGCCACAGTCTGTGGGGTTGCAAAGAGCTGGAGGTGACTGAGTGACTTTCACACTTTATGCAGCATTTTTTTTCTGTCTGACTTACTTCATTTAGCATAATACCCTCCAAGTCCATCCATGTTGCTACTAATGGCAAAACTTCATTTTTCTCTTGTGGTTGAGTGGTATTCCATTGGGGGTGTGTGTGTGTGTGTGTGTGTGTGTGTGTGCATCTTTATCCATTCATCTCTTGATGGACATAGGTTGCTTCCATATGTTGGCATTGTTAGTAATGCTCCTGTGAACATTGGATGTATGTATATTTTCAGATTAGTGTTTCTTGGTTTGGGGTTTTTTTTGGTTATATACCCTGGAGTGAAATTTTTGTGTTGTATGGTAGTTCTATATCAGTTTTTTGAGAAACCTCCATACTTTTTTCCATAGTGACTATACCAATTACATTCCCTCCAACAGTGTAGGAAGATTCCCTTTTCTCCATATACTTACCAACATTTGTTATTTGTGTTCTTTTTGATGAGAGAAATTCTGGCAGGTGTGAGGTGATCTCTCATTGTGGTTTTGATTTACATTTCTCTGATTAGCTACGTTGAACATGTTTTCATGTGCCTGTTAGCCATTGGCAAGTCCCCTTTGGAGAAATGTTTAAACAATTCTTCTGCCCATTTTTTTTAAACTAGATTGTTTTTGATATTGAGTTGTATGAGCTGTTTACTTATCTTGACGATTAACCCCTTATGGATCAAGTAATTTGGGAATATTTTCTTCCATTCAGAAGGTTGTGTTCTCATTTTATCTATGGCTTTCTTTGCTGTGCAAAATCTTTTAAAGTCCCACTTGTTTATTTTTGCTTTTATTTCCTGAAAGATTAAAAAAAAAATTTCTATAGTTTATGTCAAAGAATGCCCCGCCTATGTTTTCTCCTATGTTTTCTCCTAGGAATTTCATGGTTTCTGGCCTTTGACCCATTTGACCTTATTCTTTAAAGTATGACCCAGCAATTAATCAATTAAATTGCATTGTTGTATATTTCATCACATAATTATTACTCAGTCTTTTAGTGACACTTATCACTCATCTTAATTTTTGAAATGGTACATGCAGAACATTATACATGTAAATGTAAACTTACATGTATGTATCTCCAAAATGAATGAAAAAAAAAAAGAAAAGTAAATTCCCTTACCACTCCTAACTCCATGGTAATGTATGTTTTATTTTAACTCTCCAAATCTAATTTCTCTGAGCTGTCTCTCTTTATATAGGTTGACTAATAAGTGAAAAAGACAGGATTTAGGAGTTATTGTTTTCATATAACCTGTTACTCCTACATCTATAACAAAAAAATTGGTTTTTATGGTTATTGATATTTATGTTTAACTCATTATAGTTTTACCCACTGTGCTAGCACATTGCAGTTAATCACAATACATTTTAAGGATTTCTTTATATATATATATGTATATATCTCTGCATTACTACTGTTGTACTTACTCTAGAGGTTACAGTATGCCTCTTAAACCTCACAGTCTACGCAGGATTAATTTTGGGCAATGTCTTAAAAATGTGAGCATTTTGTAACTGGTCTTATTTACCTTTTCTCTTGTCCTTTGTCATCAATATTTTCTTTTTATATGTTAATTGAACTATACAATTAGCTTAGTTTTCTTTGTATTTTTCTAGTTCAAAATTTGATATTTTGTTTAAATAGATAATTTTATTTTTTTGAGCATAAATTTTTCTGGTATTTGTTCTATATATTTTGGGCCCACTCCACCTTTGACTCCATGTAGTTTTATTAGACCTTTTGAGATTGTCTTTCACGTTTCTGAAATACTGTTTCTATTATAATTTTTTCTCTGTTGTTCACATTGTATAGTTTCCATTGATTCTTTTTAAATTTCACTGATTTTTTTTTTGTTGTTGTTATCTCCATTCTGCTTTTAAGTTCATCCGATGAAACTTTTATTTTTCTGCTCAAATTTATGACTTTTGCATTCATCTCAAACTTATTTTCCTTTTCTTAGCTATAAAAGCTCTTTTAAAGTCCTTGTATGATAAAAACGCTATCCAATATATGGGTATCCCAGGTGTCTCCTTCTTTTGATTATATTTGGTATTTAAAAAGAGTCAGGAAATTTCCTGATGGTCTAGTAGTTAGGACTCTTCACTCTCACTGCCAAGGGTCTGGGTTCAATCCCTGGTCAGGGAACAACAATAAAAAAATAATGAGCCACATTTTCCTTCTTCATAGTTGAAGAAACTGGATNTATTTGGTATTTAAAAAGAGTCAGGAAATTTCCTGATGGTCTAGTAGTTAGGACTCTTCACTCTCACTGCCAAGGGTCTGGGTTCAATCCCTGGTCAGGGAACAACAATAAAAAAATAATGAGCCACATTTTCCTTCTTCATAGTTGAAGAAACTGGATTCTGAGCATGACGTTGTTAAAACTTTGCATTCCACTGTATTTTTCTGAAGGTTACTTGTGTTTTTATTTTGCTAGGTAATTAACTTGCACTGTGCTTAGTTGCTCGGTCATGTCTGACTCTTTTTGACCCCATGGATTGTAGCCCACCAGGTTCCTCTGTATACAAATTATGAAACTGATGTTTAGAGAAACAGCTTCAAACTTGGTCTAGGTCTTTTGTCTTTAGCTGAATCTCTTTGATTGTGCTCTGAATATGTCTAGTTCAGGATTCAACTAGAGAGTTGGCTGACTTTACACTTACGCTCCTATTCTGGCTGTTTTATGCCCAGCATTGACCCTCACTCTCTGGTGACTAATACCCATTCTTTGTCCTATGGTTTCTCAGGCCAGAAATATAGCAGAATTTCTTTGGAACTTCAGTCACCATAAACCACCCCCATAACTTGTCCTTAAGCCAGAGCTTACAAAACAGGGCACAAATTTTTCTTCAAAGTATCAACTGCCCTTCAATGTATTCTTTAATTTTTGTTGAAATTGTCTATTCTAAAGGCCTTTATTACTAGACAATTTGGTAATATGAAACAAAATGTATACTATGTATATTGTAGCATTCCAACTTCTAGTTAAGCTTAGGAGCTAGTATTTAGAAAGATAAAAGATATGCCAAGGTTTCATCATAGCAGCATTTTTAATATTAATTAATTGTAAACCAAAAGGACTGGTAAGCTAGTATTATCCACACTGAAAATTGAAAACTATGGATGACCCAGAGGGATGGTATTGGGAGGGAAGTGGGAGGGGGGTTCAGGATTGGGAACACGTGTACACCTGTGACAGATTCATGTTGATACATGGCAAAACCAATACAATATTGTAAAGTAATTGGCCTCCAATTAAAATAAATAAATTTAAAAAACTATGCAGTTAATAAAGTTTTGATAACAGATATACGTTTATTGGTGTTATAAAAATCCATGATATACTGCTGAGAAAAAAAAAGTTTAATAAATAACAGGTATCCTGTAATTCTAATTATGTAAAACAAATGCTTTGAGAGATGAAGACTTTTAACAATTAACTGGATACATTTGGTTAGTGGAATATCAAGCATTATTTTTTAATCCCTTTTCAATTTCTCTAAACTATATTTGTTATATCCTTTTGCAAACACTATACAGCTCATAAAATGTTTTTTCTTCTTATCTTCACTTTTTAAATGTAATCCCCAATTCTAAGAACACCCTTTTTCTGTCTCTAACTATTTAAATCTTACCCTTTGAAGCCCAGCTCAAATAATACTTCCTCTAGGAAGTTTGCCTTATTTAGGAATTCTATAAAAGCATGTGTTTATATGCCTTNTCTTCACTTTTTAAATGTAATCCCCAATTCTAAGAACACCCTTTTTCTGTCTCTAACTATTTAAATCTTACCCTTTGAAGCCCAGCTCAAATAATACTTCCTCTAGGAAGTTTGCCTTATTTAGGAATTCTATAAAAGCATGTGTTTACATGCCTTTCATCTTAACTTTTTTGACCATCTCATCTTCCACATCTTTTGAGACATAATCTAAGTATTATTTATCTTTTCTTTCCCTATAGATCTAAGGACTATTTGTATGATAGACAAATTCCTAATGAATTAGATCAAAAGTCTCATCATGATTTTACCCTGATATCATCAGCACATAGACATTAAATGCTTTTCTCAATGTCAAAAATCTAATTGAAAGATAACTAGTAATGGTCTTAGGGCATGATAAGCCACAAATAAGGAACAATAAAATAATCTTTACAAGATTCAAAACACATGACACCCTTAATTTGTAAAACATGATAGATAATGGTTGTTTGTATCAGGTTAATTAAGTAAAAACATTGGTGAAGCTAATACAGAGATATACAATTTGACATCAGTACAGTTAAAATGGTTGTTCTGGAAACTCCAAATGTAACAGTCACTTTTCATAACTTAGGAGGCATGGGGAGGAATGAAGCTTAGTTGTTATATCAACTGTAATCATTTTCCTATCCACACTGTGTAATTTAAACATTTTAAAACACAGATTGAAGCCATCCTAGAGATTATTTTATCATTTATAAAGGGAAATAAGACATTTAGTTGCCAAAGAATAACTATTTCAAGTTGAAGATTGCTTATTTATTTTGTCAGCTTGAGGATGACTTGCCAATGACAGAGTCTAACTTTAGTGCCCTGTAATTCTGTACCAGTCAGGGTTCCTGGTTGCAAAACAGAAACTAAAGCTGCTTAGATTCAGTATAAAAATATTTATAATGGGGTAGCGCACAGATTTAACAAAAATAGCTGTGTAACAGAGCTAAGGAAATGACTTTGGGGAAAATGGCTCCAATGAGCCAAAAAGACTTATACTACCCCAGAGACTGTCAGAGCTAGTTAGACTGTTTAGCAGGTTTTACTCATGTCAGACACTTTTAACTTTGTGTTTAGACTCCGAGTTCCACTACCACCATTACTCTTGACCAAATATGCTAGATTTCTCCACTGGAATTAACCACAAACTGTCCTCGTTTTTATGGCTTTTGCCATAAGTAGTGGAGCATTCAACTGACAAAACCTATGTAATATGTTTATATTCTTCCACACAGGGGTTGTGCAGAAGAAGCATAATTTTCTGATCAAGACAGAAAAGGATACATATTCATTTTTCAGTCAAGAAGGCTTTAATCTTTGGTAGAGAAATTTCTCATTTTACAGTAATTTCTCACTTTCAAGGTGACATTGTGCTTAAATATTTCAAATCACAAAAATCTTTGTTTCAGTAAACAAATTTATTTTAAGCTCTCCTAGAACAAACATATTTTGAAATATTAAAGGTAAAATTATCTTTTTCTGTTTAAATTTATAAGTAAACCATTTATGATAAAATGTCACATGAGTGACAAGTGTTGTTAAATTTTAAAATGTATGTAAAAATAAAACATTATAATTATTTGCAGCAAGTATTAAGTGGTTGTCTTTGAGTCATGCATGCATGCTTAGTCACTTCAGTCGTATCCGACTCTGCAGCCCCAGGGACCATGGCCAGCCAGGCTCCTCTGTCCATGGGATTCTCCAGGCAAGAACACTGGAGTGGGTTGCCATTTCCTTCTCCAGTGATTGAGCATGAAGTGAGTGAAGTGAAGTTGCTCAGTCGTGTCCAACTCTTTGTGACCCTATGGACTGTAGCCCACCAGGCTCCCCTGTCCATGGGATTGTCCAGGCAAGAGTACTGGAGTGGGTTTCCATTTCCTTCTCCCTTTGAGCCATAGAACCAGGCATAATATAGTCTTCTGCACATTTTAATTTTTCAAGTTATATACATATGCCATATACCTACATTATTTTAATAAAATATAGAATAAATTTTATTTCATTTAAAAAGTATTGAGCAAAAATGAGATCCATCTGGTAAAAATTCCTCAACATTTCTAAGAAAAGTAAGTTCTTAAGGCATGAGAAAAAAAGTTATTAAAAAAATCATTTCTTAATTAACAGAAGATATAACTAAATAAGATAAACTTTAAGGAGGCAGGGGGACTGTGGCTTAAAGGAAGCATGAGATTATGCTATTTTATGAGAAGTAAAATGGTTTTGTAATAGCAATTCTTATTAGTTGACACTTTAAGTATGTGTGTTTAGATTTCTTAGTTACAAGAAAGTACTGTTTTATTGAAAATTAAATCACATCTTACCCATGTCTTACTGAAAACTACCACTCACCAATTCAATGAGTTTGAGTAGGCTCTGAGAATTGGTGATGGACAGGGAAGCCTGGCATGCTGCAGTCCATCGGGTTGCAGAGTCTAACACAATTAAGGGACTGAACTGAACTGAACTCAAAGGAAATATTTTTCTCCACACCAATTTTCCTGTCCTGAAAGAAATAGAATTTCTTATGCTTAATATGCAATCCAAAGTACAAAATTATAGATGTCCCCAAAGAAACCCACTACATTTATTCTTTGTAAACTTTTCTTTACTATAAGCATAAAAACACATGATAAGAAGCACAGTAGAAACATTTTGATACCTTACATTCAGTGCTGGAGGTGAGCTAATAAAAAATAACAATAATGAAGAAAAAACAGTAACACTATAAACTTAATTTATAGTATATAATTACATATTTACTGTCCAAAATTTTGACCTGCCAAAGTAATATGAATGAATACAAGTATGTATGAATTTTCTGACAAAAGCTCTACATCAGGTTTTTTGTTTTTGTTTTCAATTAAAAACCCAGCCATAATCCATTCTGTATAGTTTGCAGTGTGGGTTTTCCTCAAAAGAAGCCAAAATGTAAAGAGACAAGAAATAATCTTAGGAGAAACATCTCCCAGATTTTAACTATTTTTTCTATATCTTAAAAAAATTTATTTTTAATTGGAAGAAAATTACTACAAAATATTGTGATGGCTTCTGCCATGCATCAGCATAAATCAGCCATAGGTATACATATGTCCTCTCCCTCCCATGTCCCTCTCCATCCCATCATCAAGGTTATCACTGAGCACCCGTTTTGGTTCCCTGCACCACACAGCAAATTCCCATTGGCCATCCATTTTACATATGGTAACATATATGTTTCAATACTACTCTCTTCATGTCATCCTACCTTTTCCCTTTCCCATGTCTTTTATATGTATTTCACTTATACCTGGGTTTCCCTGGTGGCTCGATGGTAAATAATCCACCTGTTAATGCAAGAGACATGGGTTTGATCTGTGGATCAGGAAGATCCCCTGGAGAAGGAAATGGCAACCTCTTCCAGTGTCCATGCCTGGGAAATCCCATGGACAGAGGAGTTTGGTAGGCAACAGTCCCTGGGGTTACAAACGTGTCAGACACAATTTAGCAACTAAACACCACCACCTCCACCTAAATAAGTATCAATATATTTTAGAAATCTAACTTCATTGAGCCTTTCTAAAGTATTCAACTAATTTCATATAGAAAAAAAAAGTTATTTGATGCAGGAGTCCTTTCACCACTCTTTGTTATTATTGGTCTATGTATTTATTCATCTCTTGCCTGATTATGTGCTGTCTTAACTTAATTACTGTAGTTTTATAATATCTGGCAGAACAAGTGCTTCCACTTGGCTCATCTTTTAGAATTTTTTTGCATTTCTATATAAATTATAGAGTTAGATCATCATTTTTCTCCCAAATTTCTGAGATTTTGATTGGGATTGTATTTTATATATTTGAGTAGAATTGGCATACTTAAAACAGTTTTCCAAACATAAATATGGTATATTCCAATATTTTTTTCTGTCTTTCTGTCTTTGACTTTTCTTAATAACATCTTAAAGATTTTGTACTGAAGTCTTACTCATACTGGTTTATTCCTAGAAATTTCATTTTCTTTAGCTGGTATATAGAAATGCAATTGTTTATTGCTTGTTTGTTTTCTTATTGATCATTGCCCTTACTAAATTGCTAAAATAAGTATTATAAGAAGAAATATCTTTACTAAACATATTGAAACTTGTCATATTATATTACATAGACAAACTATTAGCAAATTAATAGGAAAGATCCACTAAATTAATATGAACAGATTACAGATGAGTAATATATCATACAAAAAGCATGGCTTGTCTTATTACATAAAATGGATGGTNTGCAAGGAGATCAAACCAGTCAATCCTAAAGGAAATCAGTCCTGAATGTTCATTGGAAGGATTGATGCTGAAACTGAAGCTCCAGCACTTTGGCCATCTGATGAGAAGAACTGACTCATTGGAAAAGACCCTGATGTTGGGAAAGTTGAAGGCAGGAGTAGAAGGGGATGATGGAGGATGAGATGGTTGGATGGCATCATCAGCTCAATGGACATGAGTTTGAACAAGCTCCAGGAGTTGGTGATGGACAGGGAAGACTGGTGTGCTGCAGTCCATGGGGTTGCAAAGAGTCAGATCCTAGTGAGTAACTCAACTCAACTCAAGTGGGAGATAGAATGACTCCTTCTCCTTGGGCTGATCATTATCTTGTGAAGGCCCCCTTGGCCCTGTCTGAGCCCCTAGAGAACCCACATCACCATTAAATCTTGTTATCTATTCTTGATCTTCTTCCTCTTCACGATCACATTTAAAAAATAAAATCTAACTTTCCCTTTTCTACCCTAGGCAGCCTCCTATTCCCATGACAGGTTGTGGGACCCTTTAACCCTGAGGAGTACCAAGGCAAACCTGGAAACTTTCAGCAGGCCCTGGATCTAAAGTGATTTAGAAACAATAGTTGAGAGAAATAGTGAATAAGCAGAAAGTCAGAAAAGGAAACTCTTGAGTGGAGAAGAAGGGAGGCAAGCAGACTGGGAAGGGGAATCAGGGAACTGGAAGGAAAGGAGAGGGAGACGGTTTTTGTGTTAGAGAAACAGAAAGAACTAAGTCCGAGGANAGTGAATAAGCAGAAAGTCAGAAAAGGAAACTCTTGAGTGGAGAAGAAGGGAGGCAAGCAGACTGGGAAGGGGAATCAGGGAACTGGAAGGAAAGGAGAGGGAGACGGTTTTTGTGTTAGAGAAACAGAAAGAACTAAGTCCGAGGAAATACATCAAGTTACTTGAGTGAATCCCTCCCCTGCCGCAAAAAAAAAAAAAAAAAAAGGCAACAACCAAAACCAAGCAACAATAACATCAAAACCCAGAGAATGGAGTCCTGCCCCCAAGTTTTCTAAGGTCAGCAATACACACTAATCTGACCATGATACCAGGTGGCTAAAGAGACTGCACATGAATTAGCCTAAATGATTTTACCCTAAAAAGCCAAGCTTTGTTCTCTAAACCAGCCCCTAAGTTGAAACAGAATTTTAAGAAACCTAGATACCATGTAATCCAGTGTCCTCAGTTTACAGCCAAGGACACTGGGTCCTCAGATGATCAAGGATGACCAACCAACCAAACAAAAATGCAATCCATTGTGCCAACATTGCACTTCATTTAACCAGCTATATGACTTTAGCTTTTGTTGTTGTTCGCTTTTTAAAAAATAAAATCTATCTTAGATTTCACTGCCTTTTGGTCAACAATGGGAAACTAACATGAACACATAAATTGTGATGGTCTGGGCATTATATTTGATCAATGCAGATACACAAAGGAGATTGCTGAAGAAAGCTAATCGAGAGGAAAAATCATCACAAACACATGTGCAGTAATGTTTGACATAAAACAGATTATTGAAGGGGGAGCATAATTTGACTAGTATTCTCTTTCCTTTATAGTCAATGCTCTGTACCCATGGGGGATTGTTTCCAGAACCCCTATGGATACCAAAATCCTTGGATGCACAAGTCTCATATAAAATGCTGTAGTATTTGCATATAACCCATGCACATCCTCCCATATACTTTAAATCATCTCTAGATTACTTGTAATAGCTAATACAATGTAAATGCTATGTAAATACTTGTAAATACAGTGTAAATGCCATGTCAATAGTTGCTGGTATGTAGCAAACTCAAATTTTGCTTTTGGGAACTTTCTGCAATTTTTTCCCCTAAGTATTGTCAGTCTTTGGTTGGTTGGATCCCTGGATGTGGAACCCCAGGATACAGAGGACTGACTGTATCTTTAGAAGGTTACAGAGAGCAACTTGCTATTCTAGAAGTAATATCAGATGTAGCTTGTGAGTTTTTAGAAGTTTTTAAAGACTATCATGCAGTAGACTCATCACATGTAATAAAAAACAGAGGAATTCTAAATATTTTTGGTGTCATGCTAACAGTCAGTTAGCATGCAGGGGTCTATTTGTCCTACTCATATCTGACTATGGTTTTATCTAAAGTATACACCCAATGAAGCATTTGGATGAAAAGAAAAGTTTGATATTAGAATATGAATCAGCAAATATTGGGCATGTAGAATTATCCCAGACCATTAAAAATCAATTTGTTTTTGGGGGGGGCAAAAAGCTGAAAAAATATTCTTATAAGAAGGAAAATATAAAAAGGAAAATATTTGCAGATGGTTGCAACTGATATGGTATATTGAAACCTGTTTCTCTAAAACAAATTTCTTACATGGCTAGATCTTATCAATTATTGAAAATAGAAGATCTTTATGATTTCAAAGAGTGGCTTATGAAGTTTAATTTGTTTTATTGGCTATTTTTTTTAAGCTGTAGAGCCATTTCCTGCTTTGCTTTGGTCAAATTAAAGGGAAAAAAAAAAATCAAACAAGAGAATAGCCATGTTAAGTGAAATCGATGACCATAGAGAACACAAACACTTTGCCACTTTCATGAACAGTTTCCCATCTCTGTGTGTTTATGGACCTCTTCCTCTGAGCATCTCTGTGTATTTACTAATTGCTGATGGTGTCCCCCCACAATGATGGACTCTCAGACTGTCGAATGGGCTACCTAGTCACCCTCAGGAGCAAGGTCTAGCTGAGGGAACAGGGCATTCAGGTCAGTCCCCCCGAGGCGGTCTTTGATCCGTGCACCTAGGTCAGCTCTGGAACTCTGGTGAGAAGCTGCTACCAAACAGGGCAGGGCAGGCAAGAATTCGCTGCCTGTCTGGCTCGCCTAGCAAAACCCTAGTTGTCATCATTGGTCCCGGGTAGGTGCCCTGATCCGATGCACAAGCCAGTGATTCTGTCGTGGCAGTCATATTCATAATGACCCAAGATTTATAATGTGTCTGTGCATGCCTAAATGACTCTGTATTATTAAAACAATGTGCGCAGAACACAGTTACAAATTCTTCATTCTAACCAGGCTGTTGCTGGTTCTTTTAGCTGAATTGTTATGAAATACTAACATGGCCTTTATTTTTTTAAGTGGGGAGAGGCAAACGTTCCCTCTCTTTTTTGAAACTCTGTCTTGTAGCAAAACATTATTATTCCATTTGTCCCAAATTAAACAATTTAATATTATAGAAAATGACTTTTCTCTATTTAAAGGAAATCAAGTAATATAGTTTGCAAAGTAAAAGGCAGGGTTTCATCTTTTAGACAAGAAAAATTAAAAGAGAGAGAAAGACATGTATTGTCTATTTAACAATCAAAACACTCCAATAAAATAAAGTAAAATTGTGATATCATAATAATGAGTTCTCTTTCAAATGGTTTGCTGTGAACTGAATTGTGTTCTTTCTATAACCGAGTGACAAATGGCTTAATTCAGTATCAAATATTCATGAGCAGTAAATGTGCTACATCACCAGAACAGGGATAAAATCATAAACAAATACTGTAGCATGATGGAACCTAATGAAGTGGACGTCTGCACCGGTTTTCAGTGTTATTGTGGTTTTGAGTCCAATGGAGAGAGGAGAGAAAGAACGTTCCCTTTCCTAACCATCCTAAAGTGCAGCTGTTGAGAGGAACTCAGATATTGATTCTCATGGCTCCTCAGGTCAGAAGGCTAAAGGCAGATCAGGGATTAGACCACAGTGTGACAGAAATTCCTAGATACTTCACAATGGATCACAGTAGTATTTCTTTATCAGAAAAGAGAGTATGTGAATTGAATCTTGGTTTTCCTTTATGGTTAGAATGGCCAGTTTTCCTGAATCTAAAAATGACATGGGTTCTGACCATCTAGGAAACTCGATGAGAGATTAGCCTGCATGTCACTGTCTGGCCATACTGTGTGCCTGGTACATGGCCGAACTTCCTGGAAAGACAGGTCTTCGGAAATAATAGAAGTTGAAACTGCAAAATCCAGCTGTATTCTGCAGGCTCTGAGAGTCTTCTAGGACCTTCCTGGAACAAACCGATTCATTTAGAATAACACATTTCTTCTTTTCTCTTCAGCCAAACGCTCTCAGGAACACATGGGCGTTCGGTCTTTCTCTGGGTCTCTCTTTCCTAACTGTGTTTTGCCTCACAGGGGGCCCCACACTACAATTGCTCACCTGCCATGTTCAGACTTTTCTAGAACACAGGAGTTCAGAGAAGACTGAGCCCCACCCAGTGTGTGGGGAAGCCAGTAAAGGAGCTCCATTTTCATCTCCGTAAGCAGTCGTTCAGAGTTGCCTAAGAAATCTCTAAGAACGCCACAGAATTGAAATCAGCCCTCCCAAATGGCATGAAGAGTTTTTGGTCGTTAACTCTGCCATCTCCTGTTAGCTAAGCTCATTTGTTTTCCCTCCTGAGAGAAGAGCTCTTGCGTCTAATCACACCTAATCTTTCTGCAAAGATGTTTTCCTAAAAAACTGTGTAAATCAAGTTTTGTAAATCTAATCATATGTTTTATGCATCAGGGGAACTTGAAATGTAAAGAAATCCCATGGTGCATCCTTCTGTAAAATGAAGATTTGCTCCCTTATTATTCATTTTTTATAAATCTGAATAATTATTCAGTGGGTTGAAGGAGGTACACGCCTTTATTTCGATTTTTCCATCTGGTGTCTTTCCATTTCTTATTTTCAGTGAGCTCGCAAATGGGCACCATTCTACTTTTAGAGGAAGGAAACAGCATATATCCTCTCTAATTCTTAGGTTGTAAGGAGCCTCCAAATTCTGTGCCAGTGGATCCTAATGAGCCATTGTCTGAGCGGAAAGAAAAAGAGCCAGCAGAAACCCTTACCCCTATCCTGCATCATAAAACCAGAGATCCATTTCAGACTGTCTCAGTTCTATTCCTTCCCTTCATCTTTCTATCTGAAAAATAAAAATAGTTCTCAGTTTAAAATAGGATGGCATCTATGAAAGTGTTATCTAGGATGCATTCCCCAAACAGGGACATCAAGTTTCTCAGCCATCAGGGATCCTGGAGAGCCTGATGGCTGAAGGTGAAGTTAGAAATGAGAGAAGGTCTATTCTTCATTCTTATACTCGACAGTAACCACGGGGTCCTATAGCAAGCGAAGGCTTAGCAATCAGAGCAGAGTGAAACCAGATTCCCAACGTTTGTACAGTAGACCTCACTCCTAAGGGCAACTTTCTTGAGGCATTTTTTCACCCTTCATCCCCCGGATCCCAATTAAGGGAAACATTTTTTTGAGACATGTCTTTTCCCCATGATAGTAAAGCAGGTCTGTTTTTTCTTTCTCGTCTTGCCTCCCTCCCTCCCTTCCTGTCTCTTTCCTTTTTCCATTTAGATGGTCAGTGCAAAGCGTCTGATATTTGAAAATGTAATCTTATTACTGAGAAATGTGTCCTACAAGGACCTTGTTGCAATTCGAGAAATTCTCCAAACCTAAATGCCCAGTTCGGAAGAGCCCAATTCGATCCGGGCTGGGCAAACTGGGGCATTTTCGGTAAAAGGGAGATAGCCAAGGGGAAGGAAGAATCACAAATGGCTGAACACCGACGTCAGCTCAAGTCCTTGGGAAAAGCCACTACAGGAGAAGACAAGTGGCCGACTGAAAGCTCCCTCCTCAATCAGGGCTTCCGCACTCACAGGAATGAAATCATTCCGAGCGGCGTTACGAAACGCCCTGACTGCCAGCAGGGGGAGCTCTAGCTCCGGAAACCCGTCAGTGCTCCGGGACTTCTCCCTGAGTCTAGCTGATCTTTCCCAGGNTTCAAAGAGTGGCTTATGAAGTTTAATTTGTTTTATTGGCTATTTTTTTTAAGCTGTAGAGCCATTTCCTGCTTTGCTTTGGTCAAATTAAAGGGAAAAAAAAAAATCAAACAAGAGAATAGCCATGTTAAGTGAAATCGATGACCATAGAGAACACAAACACTTTGCCACTTTCATGAACAGTTTCCCATCTCTGTGTGTTTATGGACCTCTTCCTCTGAGCATCTCTGTGTATTTACTAATTGCTGATGGTGTCCCCCCACAATGATGGACTCTCAGACTGTCGAATGGGCTACCTAGTCACCCTCAGGAGCAAGGTCTAGCTGAGGGAACAGGGCATTCAGGTCAGTCCCCCCGAGGCGGTCTTTGATCCGTGCACCTAGGTCAGCTCTGGAACTCTGGTGAGAAGCTGCTACCAAACAGGGCAGGGCAGGCAAGAATTCGCTGCCTGTCTGGCTCGCCTAGCAAAACCCTAGTTGTCATCATTGGTCCCGGGTAGGTGCCCTGATCCGATGCACAAGCCAGTGATTCTGTCGTGGCAGTCATATTCATAATGACCCAAGATTTATAATGTGTCTGTGCATGCCTAAATGACTCTGTATTATTAAAACAATGTGCGCAGAACACAGTTACAAATTCTTCATTCTAACCAGGCTGTTGCTGGTTCTTTTAGCTGAATTGTTATGAAATACTAACATGGCCTTTATTTTTTTAAGTGGGGAGAGGCAAACGTTCCCTCTCTTTTTTGAAACTCTGTCTTGTAGCAAAACATTATTATTCCATTTGTCCCAAATTAAACAATTTAATATTATAGAAAATGACTTTTCTCTATTTAAAGGAAATCAAGTAATATAGTTTGCAAAGTAAAAGGCAGGGTTTCATCTTTTAGACAAGAAAAATTAAAAGAGAGAGAAAGACATGTATTGTCTATTTAACAATCAAAACACTCCAATAAAATAAAGTAAAATTGTGATATCATAATAATGAGTTCTCTTTCAAATGGTTTGCTGTGAACTGAATTGTGTTCTTTCTATAACCGAGTGACAAATGGCTTAATTCAGTATCAAATATTCATGAGCAGTAAATGTGCTACATCACCAGAACAGGGATAAAATCATAAACAAATACTGTAGCATGATGGAACCTAATGAAGTGGACGTCTGCACCGGTTTTCAGTGTTATTGTGGTTTTGAGTCCAATGGAGAGAGGAGAGAAAGAACGTTCCCTTTCCTAACCATCCTAAAGTGCAGCTGTTGAGAGGAACTCAGATATTGATTCTCATGGCTCCTCAGGTCAGAAGGCTAAAGGCAGATCAGGGATTAGACCACAGTGTGACAGAAATTCCTAGATACTTCACAATGGATCACAGTAGTATTTCTTTATCAGAAAAGAGAGTATGTGAATTGAATCTTGGTTTTCCTTTATGGTTAGAATGGCCAGTTTTCCTGAATCTAAAAATGACATGGGTTCTGACCATCTAGGAAACTCGATGAGAGATTAGCCTGCATGTCACTGTCTGGCCATACTGTGTGCCTGGTACATGGCCGAACTTCCTGGAAAGACAGGTCTTCGGAAATAATAGAAGTTGAAACTGCAAAATCCAGCTGTATTCTGCAGGCTCTGAGAGTCTTCTAGGACCTTCCTGGAACAAACCGATTCATTTAGAATAACACATTTCTTCTTTTCTCTTCAGCCAAACGCTCTCAGGAACACATGGGCGTTCGGTCTTTCTCTGGGTCTCTCTTTCCTAACTGTGTTTTGCCTCACAGGGGGCCCCACACTACAATTGCTCACCTGCCATGTTCAGACTTTTCTAGAACACAGGAGTTCAGAGAAGACTGAGCCCCACCCAGTGTGTGGGGAAGCCAGTAAAGGAGCTCCATTTTCATCTCCGTAAGCAGTCGTTCAGAGTTGCCTAAGAAATCTCTAAGAACGCCACAGAATTGAAATCAGCCCTCCCAAATGGCATGAAGAGTTTTTGGTCGTTAACTCTGCCATCTCCTGTTAGCTAAGCTCATTTGTTTTCCCTCCTGAGAGAAGAGCTCTTGCGTCTAATCACACCTAATCTTTCTGCAAAGATGTTTTCCTAAAAAACTGTGTAAATCAAGTTTTGTAAATCTAATCATATGTTTTATGCATCAGGGGAACTTGAAATGTAAAGAAATCCCATGGTGCATCCTTCTGTAAAATGAAGATTTGCTCCCTTATTATTCATTTTTTATAAATCTGAATAATTATTCAGTGGGTTGAAGGAGGTACACGCCTTTATTTCGATTTTTCCATCTGGTGTCTTTCCATTTCTTATTTTCAGTGAGCTCGCAAATGGGCACCATTCTACTTTTAGAGGAAGGAAACAGCATATATCCTCTCTAATTCTTAGGTTGTAAGGAGCCTCCAAATTCTGTGCCAGTGGATCCTAATGAGCCATTGTCTGAGCGGAAAGAAAAAGAGCCAGCAGAAACCCTTACCCCTATCCTGCATCATAAAACCAGAGATCCATTTCAGACTGTCTCAGTTCTATTCCTTCCCTTCATCTTTCTATCTGAAAAATAAAAATAGTTCTCAGTTTAAAATAGGATGGCATCTATGAAAGTGTTATCTAGGATGCATTCCCCAAACAGGGACATCAAGTTTCTCAGCCATCAGGGATCCTGGAGAGCCTGATGGCTGAAGGTGAAGTTAGAAATGAGAGAAGGTCTATTCTTCATTCTTATACTCGACAGTAACCACGGGGTCCTATAGCAAGCGAAGGCTTAGCAATCAGAGCAGAGTGAAACCAGATTCCCAACGTTTGTACAGTAGACCTCACTCCTAAGGGCAACTTTCTTGAGGCATTTTTTCACCCTTCATCCCCCGGATCCCAATTAAGGGAAACATTTTTTTGAGACATGTCTTTTCCCCATGATAGTAAAGCAGGTCTGTTTTTTCTTTCTCGTCTTGCCTCCCTCCCTCCCTTCCTGTCTCTTTCCTTTTTCCATTTAGATGGTCAGTGCAAAGCGTCTGATATTTGAAAATGTAATCTTATTACTGAGAAATGTGTCCTACAAGGACCTTGTTGCAATTCGAGAAATTCTCCAAACCTAAATGCCCAGTTCGGAAGAGCCCAATTCGATCCGGGCTGGGCAAACTGGGGCATTTTCGGTAAAAGGGAGATAGCCAAGGGGAAGGAAGAATCACAAATGGCTGAACACCGACGTCAGCTCAAGTCCTTGGGAAAAGCCACTACAGGAGAAGACAAGTGGCCGACTGAAAGCTCCCTCCTCAATCAGGGCTTCCGCACTCACAGGAATGAAATCATTCCGAGCGGCGTTACGAAACGCCCTGACTGCCAGCAGGGGGAGCTCTAGCTCCGGAAACCCGTCAGTGCTCCGGGACTTCTCCCTGAGTCTAGCTGATCTTTCCCAGGAGTTGAGCACTGTGACCGCAGAGGTGGTAACAAGACCCACGGGTGACATCCCTTAACCAGAAACAGGGGTCTCCCCTCGCACGGCCCCTGCATGAGGAGAGCAGTTAATGCCTTTCTAGCAACAGAGCAAAAACAGGCGTCTTAAGAGCAAGTGACCAAAGCCTTCCAAAGACAGCAGAGAGAAAGCCTCTTCCTCCTCCTTTCTCTTCCTCTGCCCCTGGGCACAACTCTGTTTCTCGGGCCGGGACCGCGGTCTGGCAGGACACATTTTGCAGGTGTAGTCTTCCGGGTTGGGCAGGCTGCCGGTGGCTGCGGTGAACTGGATTTCTGGAGGCCATCCATCAGCTCTGGGTCACCGCTGGGACCCTGCTGCTCTCACTTTTTTTAGGCAGAAGGTACAGAGAAGCCTTCAGCTTTACAAAAGTCTCCAGGTATTACGTCTTCTGTGCTTGTTGCAGAAGGTTCTGCAGAGAGAGGAAGGCAGCCCCACTAAACACAGACACGTAATGTAAAAACCATTCCAGCCCAGGAAATACCTGAGAAGCAGCCCGACTCCAACACCTTGTTCCAAGCTGTTATGTGGAACATTGCTGTCCTTAGGGAGTTTCTGGGTATTGCTGTTGCAGCTGCTGCTAAGTCGCTTCAGTCGTGTCTGACTCTGTGCGACCCCATAGACGGCAGCCCACCAGGCTCCCCCGTCCCTGGGATTCTCCAGGCAAGAGTACTGGAGTGGGTTGCCATTGGAGTTTCTAGGTATTAGGGGGACAAAAATCTTCTGCTTATGTATGAGTATGAGAAAGGCTGTCCCACTATCCATGCATTCCCCTCTCCCCGACCTCTCCTGACAAGACAGTTTGTTACAAGTTCAGATGAACAAGTGAAAAAATCCACTTAATTTTCGTTAGCCCCGCTTAATTGATCTGACCATGAAATATTTTTTCCCAGCTCCAGAGAGTACCTATAACCCAGGCCCTTGTGTTCTGTGGAGCATACTTTGAGAAGTGCTGAGTATGGATAAAAGAGCCACGTGCTAGGGGTGAAGAAACGTGTGTTTCTGCAGGTTGGCTTTGAACCTAACTGTTGTGATTTTCAATGAGTCATCTTAGCTTCTCTGGGTCTCAGTTTCCTCTTCTGTAAAGTGATGATTTCTTCATTTCTACATATGCACATGGTCCCGGTGGCAATGTGAATCCTAGACATTCAGATACATTCAGAGCTCCTAAAACCTGTGGAAACTAATCACATGTTGATGTGGAAAGAGTTATGAACTTTTGTCTGTGAACAGGCAAAATTGACAAAATCAATACGACAGTAAGAGGCAATGTTCCTTTCTCCTTGTATTTGGTTTATAAACCACTCTAGTCCTGTGGCTACTTCTGTGTGTTTATCTGCTTTGCTTAACGTGTGGAATAGCTTGCATGCATTGTTCTCTTTACTTTCCATGTGCAAAACTGCAAGGGTTATATTTTGATTTAATTCACATAATGAATGAATTTTATTTGTTTAGGACATTCATCCGGAATCTTAGCAGGGGTTCCACAGGTTGCAAGGACATACAGGCTCCCCCGAGCAACAGCAAGAACTCGAATGCCTGGTGGTTAGGGACTGGTGTTAATGAAACAGTGTAAGTTGGAAAACATACAGCCGGAGGTTTTGCTAAAAGAGCTGAAGGAACAGTGGTTGGNTTAATACTTATGATAGCTTGAGAAGCATATATTCTTTTGGTTCGTTTGTTTTTTGGGCATGCCTGGGCCTGTGGGATCACCTGGCTCCTTGACACTGAAAGCACACAGTCCCAACCATTGGACCACCAGGGAATTCCCAAGGCATATATTCTTATCCTGTTCTACAGTGGAGCTTAGAGCAAGGGTTCATAGTCACTAACTGATGCTGCTAGGATTGAAAGCGATGTTTTGTCTGTTTTTAGCCCATGATCAGTTTCTGCATTGGTTGCTGAGAGGTTTATTTATTTATTTTTTTGCTGAGAGGTTTAAATCTGATACATTGCATGGTGCCAGCCTGACCCACAGAAAACTCACAATAAACACTAGGTCTTTCTCCCCTTGAGTCTAGGGGCCTAATCACCCCCACCCACACCTGTCATATGCCTGGTTCCTACAGTATAGTCCTTTGTATAAGGTGATTCTCAGTAAAGGTTTGTTGAATTAAATGGAAATCAAAGCTAAGAATGAAGAAGTCATTTTGCTTTTCTAAGCAGGTGGAGGAAATACACGCAGACCCAAGTAACCATATTGCAAAGGTTGCTGGCATCTATGTTGGAGCATAAGGACACCAGAGTTGTGACTTCGGTCCCTAAACACCATCTCTGGTCCTTTACCCATCTCTCCAGCTGCCCCTTCTTATTTGCTTTCTAGGCCTCTCTTTCTTTGTTCACCTTCAAGATTCTGTATCTCAGAGTCCCCGCTACATTGTTAACTCTCAGTTTCCTTTCATAGCTCTGACTCCCTTCCTGCAGGCAGTTATATCTCCAGCACCTACTCAGCTTGGAGCCCCGCACCTCATACATCTTCTAGTGAGTTAATTATTCCNCTGTATCTCAGAGTCCCCGCTACATTGTTAACTCTCAGTTTCCTTTCATAGCTCTGACTCCCTTCCTGCAGGCAGTTATATCTCCAGCACCTACTCAGCTTGGAGCCCCGCACCTCATATATCTTCTAGTGAGTTAATTATTCCCTCATCCCACTTAGCTGCTTTTTGTTTTAATCTTATTGATATCATTTCAGGTAATGAAGGTTTTACTGAGAAAAAAAATACATATGTGAGAGAACCTGTTAAAGCTGAAAAAAATCAAAGCCAAAACCAGGCTTTGGAAGAAGAGAAAGCACAGTGGATCAGGAAAAGCAGACTCCCAGAGCAGCTCTGGGAGGTGAACAGCGGGAGCTGGGATGCTTTTCGTCTGGGTCCCATTGCTAACCTTACTCAGCTTTCCTTCAGGGTCTGGTGGTCTTGGTACTTGTTACTAAGTGGCTGGTCCACCCTACAGGCTGTGCATCTTTTCCTTTGTACTCCATCACTTCAGTTTACTTTCCAGTTTCTCACCTTATGGTTTTCTTGGTGGTTCAGAGGGTAAAAAATCAGGAGACCCAGGTTTGATCCCTGGGTCAGGAAGATTGCCTGAAGAAGGGAGTGGTTACTCACTCCAGTATTCTTGCCTGGAAAATCTCATGGACAGAGGAGTCTGATAGGCTACAGTCCATGGGATCGCAAAGAGTTGGAGATGACTGAGCGATTAACAATGTTCACTTTCATTTTTCTCACCTTGCCTTGATCCCTCATGGCCCAGTTCTAGCTCATGGAATCACTGTGCATTCTGGCATCTTTAGCTCCCCTTGATTAAAAAAAAAAATCTCTTTTTAGCTGCATGGAGTCTTCTTTGCAGTGCATGGTTTCCCAACCAGGAATCAAACCTGCATCTCCTGCATTGCTAGGCAGATTCTTAACCACCAGACCACCGGGGAAGTTCCTCCCCCTGCGTGTTGCCACCACTGAATCATTGTCTCAGTATTTTTGCAGTTCAGGTTGGAGAGAATCTGATTGCCAAGCACATAAAGACTCCCAGCACATATGGATGGGGCTTCTTTGATTGCTCAGCTGGTTAAGAATCTGCCTGCAATGCAGGAGACCCCGGTTCGATTCCTGGGTCTGGGCGGTCCACTGGAGAAGGGGTAGGCTACCCACTCCAGTATTCTTGGGCTTCCCTTGTGGCTCAACTGGCAAAGAATCCACCTGCAATGCAGGAGACGCTTGGGTCAGATCTGATCCATCAGCTGTGGTCCAGGGTAGGACTCCTGGGTTGCCTTTCTTCAAGTCTGTTTCTACAACCCAAATCTCTTATGCTAAGTGAAAAGGGCAGTCGTAAAGGATCACCTATTGTATGAAGGCACTTGTATGAAATGTCCCCAGACAGACAAATCTGTAGAGACAGAAAGCAGCTGAGTGGCTTGCCTAGCGCTGGGGGTGGGGGGGTGGTGCGGTTAGGGAATGGGAATATGACAGCTAAGGGGTGTGGTGTTTCTTCTGGGGTGATGAAAATGTTTTAAAAGAGATTGTGGTGATGATTACAAAATTCCGTGAAAGTACTAAAGGCCATTGAAGTGTACACTTTATTATATATATATATTACTTCTTTCTAGCTCAAAGATTTCATTTAATACCTTTATGGTAGTTGTTTATGAGTCCTTTTTAAACATTTTTTACTTACTTATTTTGGCTGTGCTGGGTTGCTGCATGGGGCCTGCTCTCTAGGTGTGGTGTGTGGGGCTTCTCTTATTATGGAGCATGGGCTCTAGGTAGCCCCAGCTTCAGCAGTGGCGGCACATGGGCTTAGTTGCCCCATAGCCTGTGGAATCTTGCTGGACCAGGGATCAAACCTGTGTCCCCTTCATTGGCAGTCGGATTCTTAACCACTGGACCACCAAGGAAGTCCGTGTGTCCTTTTTTTTTCTTTCCCCTAAGTGAACATTCATCATCTCATATAGATATAAAATGAATAGAAAAAAATTTTTTTCCTTAGGATGAGAACTCATGATATACTCTTAATGACTTTTATGTATAGGACACAGCAGTGTTAATTATATTTAGCATATTGTATATTATAGCCCTCATACTTATTACTTATTTATCTTATAACTGGAAGTTTGTGCATTTTGACTGCCTTCATCCAATTCACCCTTCTCCTCTCCCTCTTCCTCTGGTAGCCAAATCTGATCTCTTTTTCTCAGAGTTTGTATTTTAATTGTAATTTACCTATAACACTATGTTATAGTGTTCCTGGTACACAAAATAGTGATTCAATATTTCTGTACATTTCAAAATGATTACCATGAGAAATCGAGCCACCATTTGACGTGCACACTTTAAATGAGTAAACTGCATGGTAAGCGAATTATATCTGAATAAAGGTGGTTTGAAATAGAGTGTTTGGTAGGACAGTTTTCTGTAGGAAGAGCTGAAAACACAACAGATACCATATCCTCCTTAACTATTTATCTTAATAGACGCCGCCACTCTTTACATGTGTGCATGGGTGTGCGCTCAGTCGCTTCAGTCCTGTCTGACTCTTTGTGACCCTATGGCCTGTAACCTGCCAGGCTCCTCTGTCCATGGGATTCTCCAGGCAAGAATACTGGGGTGGGTTGCCATGCCCTCCTCCAGGGGATCTTCCCCTCCAGGGCATTGAACCTGGGTCTCCTGCATCTTCTGCATCACAGGCAGATTCTTTACTGCTGAACCACCAGGGAAGCCCCACCACTCTTTACCCATTTTGCCAAATCAAGCTCTGGAATTTATCCTGACATCTTCATCTCTTTCAGTTCAGGGGTTCCCTCCTAATCTGATCCCAACTCTTAGAACAGGAGTTGTGCCTCAGTTTGGGTCAAGTGCTCCTTCTCGGTGCTCCAGAGGCATCTCATAATTGGGCATCTCGCTTATTATTCCATATTCTTGCTACGAGTAGACTTGCTAGCGAGTCTCTGAGGGTCTCTCACCTCCATTCCTAGCATGCTGCCTGATGCAGTAGGTGCCTAAGAAGGTTTCTTGTGTGGATGGAATGGATGGATAGGATGAGGGCAAGTGCCAGTTACTGTCTCTGCCCAGGATCACTGCCTTGCCAATCCTACTAATCACCTAAGATACATGTGCCCTGGGAGAATGGCAACGGGATGGGTAGGTGTGTGCTCTCCACCACTGTCATCTACCAAAGAGTCCAAAACACAGATAGCGTTGATGCAGCTTAGCTCATTACTGTCAGAGCAGTTATCTGGGGCAACTGGCAAATTTGCAGGGACTCGGTTTCCACTCACTCTGATTTGTGTTGAGTTTTTGACATGTTCTGGGGCATGATTCGCTCCCTGTGGCTGAGGGCAGACCCAACACTGACAGCACATTATAGATCTGCTGTTTCCAGTCATTTCCTGCCTGTGCCAAGCCTGTTGGCTGGGGCAGGGGGGAAAGGCAGGAGGGTGAGAGAAGGAGAAGGGGGGGATGAATGGCCTCCTCAGAAAACAGTGATTGATTTGAAATATGAAACCTCTTATTGATAAAAGCAAAGCCTAGACGGGAGGAAGTGGTTTGATATAGCACACTATTTGAAAAAACCATGTGCATCTGTTTAGCACAATATACAACATAATGACAGCAATCTTCCCTGTTTGTATCTATTCATCTGATTATACAGAGTAACAATTCTTTTAGTTACACATTTATTTACCCAGGGATTTTTTTTAATGGATAATAAGTTAGTAAATCAGATAGCATGTGTTCTGGATAATACTTTAGTAAACTGTCTACCACCCAAGACAGTTGCAATTCACATTTTATATTATATCCAAAGTTCCATTAATACACACAGCACGATGTGAGGCTATGAGCAGCTCTTCAAGAAGGACAAAGCAGATTTTAATGATTATTTAATACTGTTTGATCTAGACACATATTATGTTGAAAAGCTACAGATTTCAGTCCTGCAACGCAGCCCAGATGCAATGAGAAACGCGGACTTATTTGAAATAGAATCCAGTGGTCTTCTCTTGATGCAGTTGCTATGACTGTTTGTGCTAAAGTTTCCTGTCTTTGCCTCAAGGATACGTTCTGAGCTTTTTCTAACTGGTGAAAATCCAGACTTCAACCCCCAAACATATACTGTTTCATGGCGAAATAATGAACACTAGGAAGAAATGGACTTCCCTGGTGGCTCAGTGGTAAAGAATCTGCCTGCAAGGCAGGAGAGGCAGGTTCCATCCCTGGGTTGGGAAGATGCCCTGGAGGAGGAAATAACAACCCACTCCAGTATTCTTGCCTGGAATTCCCTGGACAGAGGAGCCTGGTGGGCCACAGTCCATGGGGCTGCAAAGAGTTGGACATGACTGAGTAATTAACACTTTCACTTTCAAGGAAGAGTATTTAATTTAGACCAATGAAATATGATAATAAAAATGGAAATAATTCTTCCTCTCTCTCTGAGGTGAACACAGACGTCAACATAATTCCTGGTCCTTTCTGGAGTGTTGAGTGGGCCAAAATCTACTGAAGACTTAAATATGGAAAAAGAGCAGTGCTAAGGAGAAGGGCTCATCACTTCTTTCCTCCTCACACAGCCCTGGGTCATGCTGCCAAGAGAACAAAGCTGCTGTTGCCATGGGCCCACAGCCTGTAAAGACAGCCACAGATTTATCCAGTACCACCCTCTTGCAAACCTTCACTCCCTCTGTGCCTCCTTACAGACCTCAAGGTCCTTAAGACGTGGTCTATTACAGTCTGAAGACCACATTTTGTATTTTTATTTACTTAATTCTTTGGCTGCACTGGGTCTTAGTTGCAGCATGCAACATCTTTGTTGCATCATGTGGATCTCTGTTGAAGCGCACGGCCTTCTCTAGTTGGGGCATGCTGGCTTAATTGCCTTTCAGCATGTGAGATCTTGGCTCCCTGATCAGGGATCGAACCCATGATGTCTGCATTGGAAGGCAGATTCTTTTAACCACTGGAGCACCAGAGAAGTCCCTACGTATTTTGGTTTAAAGGAAATGCCTTGGGTCAGATTCCCTTTGCTTTGCATGTTTATAGGGTATCTACAGAAATGGACACCAGAACCCTTACAATTCAACAAGTCATCCAACAGGGAGCATCTAGGCTGCTTTGAGGAGTCAGTTCCTAAATGGGGAAGAATCTGCACATTATATCCGCTCAGATACAGATAATAGCAGCCCTTTCTGTTCCTCCTATGGTGTGGCATGGGACAGTCTTATTGGCTATGGACATGGCATTCACACTTGGCTTGTTCTTGAACAATCCCACCAGACAAGCTTCTGAGCGACAGAAGATTCCACAGCTTCAAAAAGTCAGTTCCTTGGGACAGAATGGAAAGACATTGGCTATGGGAACTACTTTCTTGAAATAATTGAGCAAAATTGGATTTGATTCAGAGTAGGACAAAATATGAAGATATATTGTGAAGAAACCTGGCATTAATGAGTATCTACTACTTACCAAGCATTTTCCACATAGCTTCTCATCTAATAGTCACTGTGGCTTTATAAAGTAGGTCTTATCATCCCCTTTTCCAGACAAGAAAATAAGATTCAAGTTTATGGTTAATGAGCAGATTCCATCTCTTTGTCCACCCAGCACTAGCTGGCCCAAGAGAATCCTGTGGGTTCTCTGTCTCAGTGTACCTCAAACTGGGTGCTTCAATCCTATCCTCTAGGAGTTATAATATACCTACCTCTGCCCCTATTCCATGCCCAGAGATTCTGAAGAAACTGGGAGTGGGCTGGAGCCAGGTCATCAGTGTTTTTAAGAAACCTGCCCAGCTATTCTAACAAGGAACCAGGGTTAGAAACCATTGGGTTACATCGTATTGCTCATAGAGTTGCAACCCCACGTTGTCACATACATTTATCTGAATCACATGGGTCGCAGGTGACAAAGATCATGCCATCTATACCGTGAGACAGACAAGGAGAAGCAGATGCCCCAAACACAATTACCAATCTTTTCTATGAACGTCTCACACATTAGGCATTCCACAGGGAGATTTCAGACCACGTTGACCTTGTTTTTTTTTTTTTTTTTTTTTCTATTCCAATTCAGCAAGTATCTTGAGATGCTTTAAATCTATGTTCCGGTAGTAGTTGCATTGTACCAAACCCATTCAAGAAAACTCAAGAAAGGAAATGGTCAAATGAAAGTGAATCTTTGATCACAGGGTCAAAAACTGGGGTAAAAGTTTAAGACTTGGATTTTTCTAATGGTTAATTTCTTTCCTTCATTTTCATGGTCTCAAAACTCTTACTTGATTGGATTTTGTTTGTTTTAGAAACTAGAATCTAGCTATTTGCCTGGCAAATTGTTCTTGTGCTACGGATGTTCAGTCTGGATGAGAAACAGTGGAACCTAAATCATATTAAATGTGGACTTATTGTTGAATCAGAACTAATGTCTTGGTGGAACTCTTTGCCTTTTTGGTGTTATAGGTAGTTTCTTTTGACACATTAATACCATTGCTTTCCCCCCAAACTTTGAGGGCTATTTATAAGGCACAAAAATCCTCCAATACTGTCCTCCGAAACAAAAACAACCCACTCATAATCTAGGAGCTAAATTATGTAAGCAATGTGGTTGTAATTAGAAATATTAATGCTTATTGGAGGAAATGCTCCTAAATGCTAACGACCATCTTTGTTGATTAAAGGTAGATGTAAAAAATAGCCAAACTAAACCCCCAAACTTGAGATTTTAAAAAACTCTCTATATCTGTGTACCTAGCTATCATTTTCTTCCAAGACAATGGCTTTGGGTCATTTTTACGAGAGTCTCTTCTTTTTTTAAAAATTTGCATCTTAGTTGAATGACCTGCTTTAATAAAAGCCTTTTATTTTAAACATATGGGAGACTAAAAGCACCAGCTTTTTTTTTTTTTTTTTCTGAAAGTTCTTTACAGTCAGCAAATACGTGCTCTCAAACTTTTCTGACTTGAATTTCTTTGAACTACTCGGTTTCTATATATAAATATTCTATGTATACACACACACTCACACACACACATGCACCTGATTCCAGACTTCACTGAAGAAATGGAGCATTGCTGCTGCTGCTAAGTCACTTCAGTCGTGTCCGACTCTGTGCGACCCCAAAGACAACAGCCCACCAGGCTCCGCTAACCCTGGGATTCTCCAGGCAAGAACACTGGGGTGGGTTGCCATTTCCTTCTCCAATGCATGAAAGTGAAAAGTGAAAGTGAAGTTGCTCAGTTGTGTCCGACTCTTAGCGACCCCATGGACTGCAGCCCACCAGGCTCCTCCATCCATGGGATTTTCCAGGCAAGAGTACTGGAGTGGGGTACCATCGCCTTCTCCAGGTATGGTTTAATCTAGAAGGAGATAAGTGAAAATAGGAGACTTAACTCCTGCAAAAAGCTTTCTGCCTTGCAGTGTCAGGATGAAGAAAAGAGACACTGCAGCCAGAATGCCTACGGTTGATCCTGGTCATGTGACCGAGGCAAATCATTCACCTCATTTACCTCAATTTCTCCACCTGCAAAACTGGACTAGTATTTGCTAACTTCCCAATGGAATTGTTATGAGGGTTAAATAAATTAATATGTGTAAAGTCCCTAGAACACTACCTGGCACATCGTAAGTGCTTAATACATGAGAGATACTATTATTATTTTAGATGGAATAGATACTCAGATCAATGGCAGAGCTAGTAAAATTATGCAGAAGCACATGTGGATACCTTATGTTTAAAAAAAAAAAGATTTTCTAATTTTGCTGAGCATTCTCTATGCAAGGAAGTGGAGGGTGGAGAGGAGCAGAGGACTATTTCCTTGTCTTGCTTCAGTGACATCCAAAACTCAGTTGTTTTGTTTTTGTTCTTGGATGCTGCTCTGGGAACTTCATCAGATACTAAAGAACAAGTTCAGAATTATGTTCTGATGACCTGCAGTTTACTCTCCAGACCAGGGCCACAGGCTAGGGTTTAACTGAGAAACCACACTCTGAGCCTGGATTTGGAAAACATGAAGCTCTTAATTAACACAGGAGGATGGAAGGGTTGCAGAACATTTTCTTCTCTTCCTTCCTTCTTTCTTTTTCTTTCTCAATTCTCTTTCTTTTAAAAAATTATCAATTCTAAAAAAAAAAATTCCCTTGTATAAACTATCTATTTGCTAGCTGGTTAATAAAAAGTGTCAAAAACAGAGTAAGTTAACTAAAAAATTAATTATATTGCTAATGTAGCAAATGGGCTTCCCTAATAGCTCAGTTTGTAAAGAATCTGCCTGCAATGTAGGAGACCCCAGTTCAATTCCTGAGTCGGGAAGATCCGCTGGAGAAAGATAGGTTACCCACTCATGTATTCTTGGGCTTCCCTTGTGCCTCAGCTCGTAAAGAGTCCACCTGCAGCACGAAAGACCTGGTTCGATCCCTGGGTTGGGAAGATCCCCTGGAGAAGGTAATGGCTACCTACTCCAGTGTTCTGGCCTGGAGAATTCCATGGAATGTATATATAGTCCGGAGGTCGCAAAGACTCAGACAGGACTGAGTGACTTTCACTTTCAGTGTAGCAAATAGCGTACACTACTCAATACTGGTGTGCCGCGGCATATATACTAGTATGTGGGGGGCCTCTCTGAGAGGTGCACAGACAGAGGGTTCTCTCTACCCTGCGGGAGGCAAGCATGTGTTGAGGGGAGCATTTGCTGCTTCTTTTGTCTGGAGTTTCTCACCTTGCCCCAGCTTGGAGGGTGCCTCAGGGGCGCTGAACTCTGAAAGAATGCATTTTTTACATCTCTACCAGCTTTTT
>SJYV01033946.1:38935-65896 GCA_006410875.1 Neotragus pygmaeus
GGAGAAGGCAATGGCACCCCACTCCAGTACTCTTGCCTGGAAAATCCCATGGATGGAGGAGCCTGGTAGGCTGCAGTCCATGGAGGCTGTAAGAGTCGGCCAGGACTGAGCGACTTCACTTTCACTTTTCGCTTTCATGCATTGAAGAAGGAAATGGCAACCCACTCCAGTGTTCTTGCCTGGAGAATCCCAGGGATGGGGGAGCCTGGTGGGCTGCCATCTATGGGGTCGCACAGAGTCGGACACGACTGAAGTGACTTAGCAGCAGCTTTTACTTAACAACTGCATTTGAATTACAACACTCTTTCTAGCAAAATTAAATATTAGAAGAAAAATGATTTTAAAAAATACCCCTCATGTCTTCCTTTTATAACGCTGAGCACATTTTGAGTGCATGCAGTTAACTATAAGGCATTCTTCCCTTGGCTACAAGTTCAGATGTCTTGTCTTCATGATAGAACAATCCCATGCAAGCCCCAAACGGCTCATATTTCACGTTTATGTCTTTCGAATCAGTATATTATTCTTAAATCATCTATTCAAATCCTTGTCTAAGTTTGCTTTAATTTTTGCCTCTATACTTTGTACTTTGTATTGCCTCTGCATTAAAGCTAATGGTTGTTTTCCCCTTAAAGAAACACAATAAGCCCAAATCATCTAGTTTCTGCATACTACCGCCCCCTAACCGCCATTATAGATTGTTCTTTTAGGGACTTCTAGTCTTGGGCTTGCCGCCTACAATAAACTTAAATGTCATTGCCTATGTTTGTGTAGAGGACTGGTAACTCTGATTAGTCACAATTAAGTCATCAGCCCAATACCAAGAAGAAGAGCGCTTAAGTATGTTGGATGAAGTCTTTTTAATTAGAATATAGATTTTTGAGTCTGGATGGATCTCAGAAATACATTAGGTTTGACTAGACATTTTTTAGATGAAGAAACCAAGAGCCAAGAGGTTACTTTTCTTAGACAACTGCCAACACAACTAGTTAAGCTTCCTGACACCTCCTAATATAGCAGTTTTATTCGTTCACTCATATCCTCCTTCCTTCCTTTCCATGATGTTTATTCATGCCTACTATATAATTGTTTCAAAATGAACAAGGGGCCAACAATGATCTATTTTAGGAAGAAAAAACCTGGGCAACACATGGTGTGTCAAGTAGGAGAGCCCCAAATAGAGGCACAGAAACAAAATGTTCCAAATGGGAACTATCCCGGAAAATGTGATTTGTGTAGTCATTGTCACTCTGGAATAACACTCTCATTGTAACTCATACCACAGCACTTTCATTGCGATGCTATAGAATCTTGATCCAAAACAAGACGAGAAGAACGAAAGGTCACAAGAAAGCCCGCACACATATTCAGAGAGAGAGATGGAGCTGCCTCAGATGTAGTTCAACAGTCAGTGCAGAGACACTGTGGCAACATTTCCAGGCATTTCCACAAATCCTTTTTAGATTCTTCTTTCCTCCAACTCGGGCAAGACAAACAATAGCATCCAAGTGATATTTAAGAACGAGCCCCAGCAGGGCCAGGGAGGCTCACGCGGCCCCGGAGGAAGGAAGGGACCACATGCCCGCTGTTTGCGCGCCGCCTCGCTCCAGCTGCCTTGGCCTCTTCACTTCACTTTGGGAGACAGGAGCCCGACCGAAACGCACAAAAAAAGGTTGAGGATTAAGCAGCACCTTCTCTCTCTAACCTGTAACGGCTTTCCTCCTAACAAAGGTGGGAGGAGCCGACGAGAGGGAGCGGGCAGCCGGAGGAGGTCGAGGAGGAAGCCGGGCGCCCGTGGGGGAGGAGGACAGCCACCTTTTCAAACTCGCTGCCCTCTGCTCGGCTTCCCTTCATCACCCAGAAGCGCCATCTGTTCACAGACTTGCTGCCCGTCCATTTGTTTTCCATGCAGGAACAGCTTTTGTAGGAAGCAGATTATGAAGTGAGCAAATATGCCGCTGGCTGGATCACGGCTGCACTTTGTTCGCGCCCCTGAAAACTTTACGAAAACACGGCAGCAGCAAAGCGAGCTCTTCGCGGTCCTGACCCGGGCGCGGCGCTGGTGCTCGGGCACGATTACACCGCCTGCCTTCTCTCAGCCGCTTTATGCGACATCCTCTCAGTGTTGATGAGGTTCGTCTACACTGTGTTTTAAAGTATCTTGAAATGATTTTTTTCTCCAGTTTTTTCCATTAAAAAAAAGTTTACTGTGCTAGCCTAACAGGAACATAAACCATCTGAGAAAGGAAATTTATTATCTCTTCCTGTGACTTCCTCTACTCTGGTCAACTAGAGGCGGCTCTATAATACACTGACAATTGGCAAAATTTGCAGGCATTCTCCTATATACGTAGACCTATTTGATTATACGTTCAAAAAGAAGTGGAATCAATCACAGAGGTGGCTATAGACATCAAAATATTACCTTTTGCTATCTCAGAAAAAGAAAACATATACTGTCCTTGACCTTTTTTTGGCTATACATTTTAAAATTAATTTTAATTGGAGGCTAATTACTTTACAATATTGTAGTGGTTTTTGCCATACATTGACCTTTTAAAGCATCCTTGGAGACAGGATCCAGATCCCTTGATCTTCACACTGGGCCGTGGTACATCCCGCTTATGTGATGCTGTCATGCAAAAACCTTTCATCATCAAAACCAGGTCATCAACCCATAGCGCTGGTATACTCAAGATTACATCCCCAAATAGCATTGGACATTTTAGTCATTTAAAACATTTAGATAATAGATAATGATGGACCAACATGTTTGAGCATAAAGCATCTTCTGTTTTTAGAATTATTTTCTTAGACTACATCATGAGATGTGGAATTAAAGTCAAATTTGTGCCACTTTGAATTTAATCTTCAAGCTCTACCACTTAAAGAAAATTTACCATTTGATTAGAAATATAAAGATGAGGACCACTAAGTCATCATTGCATTGAAACATTTTCCAAACTATTAAATAGCCTTATCATATTTCTTAATTAGGGCTTCCTGGTGGCTCAGTGATAAAGAATCCACCTGCTAATATAGGAGACGTGGGTTCAATTCCTGGGTTGGGAAGATCCCCTGGGGAAGGAAATGGCAACCCATTCCAGTTTTCTTGCCTGGAAAGTCCCATGGACAGAAGAGACTGGGGGGCTACAGTCCATAAAGTCACAAAGAGTCAAACACAACTTAGTGACTAAACAATAACAATCACAACTAGGGTTTCCATCTGTCAAACAAAAGTTAATGTTTATTTACTTGAAATACTCTTAAAATCCAGAGATAGGAATTGCTTTTTAACATATTCCTTATTTTCCTTAGGAATTCAGTGAACCGAATTCTCTGGTAGAGAATGTGAGTAGATTGGATTATGTTAACTTAAAACTTGAGTGTGTTATTTTGGCATTATAATACATTCTGTACATACCATAAATTGCTTAGGGATCAAATAACTGACGTACAATCAAATTTTCAACTCTAAATGTCATGATTTAATAACTATGCACTGATATTTTTTTAACAGTCAACTTTGGTATAATTTTTAAAATCTCATTTCATACTTTCCTTGGAAATATTTATTGTGTTTTTTTCTTTTTATTACTTTTATTTTGCACTATAAAAAAATGATGACAACCAGTAGCATACTGCTTTTCTTCACATTCATGTGGATTTTAGGAAATTATTGCCTTTTCCCCTAGAGAAATAGCTTACAGACAAAAAAAGAAGTAGTACCACATTGAGAAATCTGCAAATCCCAGAAGTCAACAGCTTGAAGACAACCCCAAGGGGCAGGGAAGAACACAAGTGTCACCAGAGATGAGACAAGCACATATAAAGACAGCAAGCTGGGTTGACTGCCATTTCAATGCCACTTACCCAGGAAGTTGGTACCCTTTCTCTCTCGTGGCACCCACTTCCACCACCTCAAAGGGGTGATTTTTGGTCTATGGCCTAAAGAACTCTTTTCAAACGATGCAAGAGTTGCTTTGAGGAGAGGTTCAACAAGAAAGGTTCAAGTATGAATAAGAATCATGCCCAAGTCCAAAGTCAGGGAAGAACCCACAGTGAGAAGGAAACCGAAAGTGTTCTTGTCTCACTACTTCACCCATCTGACTCCACCTGATCCAATATAGAGGTCTCAAAAGCATCCAAGGGTTCAAATTGGCAGATACATCATGTCCCTAAACCCTGAAGGGTTACTTTCCTGACTAGGTGGTGATCTTTATGCCCTGAAGCAAGAGAGACAGATATAGAGACCACCAAAGTTAAAAAAAAATAAGGTGGAAATTGTGCTTCCTTCAAAATGAATTGGCTTCATGACTACCTTTTCTCCTGGTCTAGCAACTGCTTTCTCCCATGCTGCAGGTATTTATTGCCTTATGCTTGAAATGAAAAGGTGAATTTTGAGGTGCAAAGACTGGGCAGTCCCAAGGGCAGGAAGTACAGAAGTCAGCACACACTGTGCTGTCGTAGCGGCTTGGCCTTCCTTCCACCCCGAGGTCAGTCTGAAGTTTGTCTGCAAACCTAATGACCCCTTCACTGTCCCGCCAGGACAGCGGCGCCAGGCAAGGTCTTCAGTATTGCACAGGTATGAAATATCCATGAATCAACATACAAGATCACAGTGGTTCTTGGGGCTGGGCTGGCGGCCCTAGCCTGGTTTTAGCGGGAAGTAGCTGTGGTCAGGGGGCCCCAGCTGAGCTCTGAGACCGTTGAGTGGGTGGGCACTGGGGCCAGCGCCAAGGTAGGGAACGTGCAGTAGGAAGTCTGCACGTCAGGGCTCAGTGTCAGAAAATGGGTGAGGAACGAGGGGCTGGCTGCCTCCCCTTGGCAGGAGGGAGCCTGGGGGTGGGTGTGGAAGACAGGATCTTGGACTCATACTGTAGGAGCTGGCCCATGAAGCTGATGTTGGGCGAGACCTCGCTCCTCCTCTGCTGGATGTAATCAAAGGCGTCCTTCAGGTGGAAGTGCTTAGTCTTCATGAGGTAAGCCATGCAGATGGTGGGCGAGCGGGAGATCCCAGCCTGACGGTGAACCAGGGCTTTGCCTCCCTTTTCCCTGACATGGTTGATGAAATCTATTGCTTCTTGAAAGTCTTCCATGGGAATCCATTTGTAGTGTAGGTGGGTCATGCAGGCCTTGGAGGTTCCCTAGGAGACGCTGAGCAGAGAATGAAAGGGGCAAGTCAACCAACTCATCTTTTTTTTTTTTTTTAAATTAATTAATTAATTAATTTATTTTTAAATTTGACTTTACAATACTCTATTGGGTTTGCCATACATTGACATGAATCCACCACAGGTGTACACAAGCTCCCAATCCCGAATCCCCCTCCCACCTCCCACCCCACAACGTCTCCAACTCATCTTTATATTGCTTTGTTGTTGTTCAGTCACTGAGTTGTGTCTGACTCTTTGCAACCCCATGGAGTNGACATGAATCCACCACAGGTGTACACAAGCTCCCAATCCCGAATCCCCCTCCCACCTCCCACCCCACAACGTCTCCAACTCATCTTTATATTGCTTTGTTGTTGTTCAGTCACTGAGTTGTGTCTGACTCTTTGCAACCCCATGGAGTGCAGCATGCCAGGCTTCCCTGTCCTTCACCATCTCCCAGAGTTTGCTCAGATTCATGTCCATTGAGCCAGTGATGCCATCAAACCATCTCATCCTCTGTCATCCCCTTCTCCTCCTGCCCTCAATCTTTCCAAGCATCAGAGTCTTTTCCAAGGAGTCATCTCTTTGCATCAGGTGGCCAAAGTATTGGAGTTTCAGCTTCAGCATCAGTCCTTCCAATGAATATTCGGGGCTTGCTCTTTAACAACCACCTCTCTAGAAAAAAGAAGCCCTGATATGTAACATTTGCCAGTTACCATGGTGTAAATACTCCCACTGATGATGATTTTGAGCTGACAATGTGATTTTACTGACATGGGGGTAGGCAAAGACACAAAATCTATTCTTGGGAGCTAGTGTAAGCTGGCTCCAGTGCAATTTCTTCTTTCTTTGGACCATGAGTCTTCTTTCATTCAGTGATGAGTCCCCTCCTGGATATCTCAGATTCTTTATCTAATCTTGACCCTGTGGTCAGCCAGTTGCTCCTCCTTCAACTTTTCTCTGTCCTCAGACATTCATTACATATTTCCTATCTGCCAGATTTAGCACAAAGTATTATGGCTACCAGGTCAGTTAAGACAGGGTCCTTTTCTCAAGGAGCTTATCATCTGCTGCTACTGCTGCTGCTGCTAAGTCGCTTCAGTCTTGTGCGACTCTGTGCGACCCCATAGATGGCAGCCCACCAGGCTCCACCATCCCTAGGATTCTCCAAGCAAGAATACTGGCGTGGGTTGCCATTCCTTCTCCGATGTATGAAAGTGAAAAGTGAAAGTGAAGTCGCTCAGTCGTGCCCGACTCTTAGCGACCCCATGGACTGCAGCCTACCAGGCTCCTCTGTCCATGGGATTTTCCAGGCAAGAGTACTGGAGCGGGGTGCCATTGCCTTCTCCAGCTTATCATCTAGTGGGGACCAAATANGATCTTTGTTGGCAAAGTAATGTCTCTGCTTTTTGATATGCTGTCTATGTTGGTCATAGCTTTTCTTCCAAGGAGCAAGTGTCTTTTAATTTCATGGCTGCAATCACTATCTGCACTGATTTGGGAGCCCAAGAAAATAAAGTCTGTCACTGTTTCCACTGTTTCCTCATCTATTTGCCATGAAGTGATGGGACTGGATGCCATGATCTTAGTTTTCTGAATGCTGAGTTTTAAGCCAACTTATTCACTCTCCTCTTTCACTTTCATCAAGAGGCTCTTTAGTTCTTCTTCGCTTTCTGCCATAAGGGTGGTATCATCTGCATATCTGTGGTTATTGATATTTCTCCCAGCAATCTTGATTCCAGCTTGTGCTTCATCCAGCCATGCTTCATCCAGCCTGGCATTTCTCATGATGTACTCTGCATGTAAGTTAAACAAGCAGGGTGAAAATATACAGCCTTGACGTACTCCTTTCCCAATTTTGAACCAGTCTGTTGTTTCATGTCTGGTTCTAACTGTTGCTTCTTGACCTGCATACAGATTTCTCAGGAGGCGGATAAGGTGGTCTGGTATTCCCATCTCTTTAAGAATTTTCCAGTTTGTTTTGAGCAAGTTCAGGTAGTTGGTGATGGACAAGGAAGCCTGGTGTGCTGCAGTCCACGGAGTGGCAGAGTTGGACATGACTGAGCAACTGAACTGAACTGCTCTTCATTGTCTATGATTTATAAAACTGGATTTCTACTAATGTTTATTCACTGTTAGAGGAATTCTCAGTTCCCTCAATGAAGAGCATTCTCTATAATAAAATTATTTTTATACAAGTCAAACTCTTTCATACCATAAATAATTCCTTCCACTTTACTATTTGATTATATATATTCATCATGTTATTATTTTAAAATAAATTTTTTGAAGAATTTTATATTTGCACAATAGCTGTAGAGCTAGTACAGAGAGATCCCAAATGCCCCTCATCAATTTCCCCCATAATTCACATCTTACATTAGTATGGTGTTCTTGTCATAATTAATGAACCCATACTGATACATTATTATTATTATTATTTAAGTCCATACTTTACTCAGACTTACTTTTTGCTTAGCGTCTTGTTTTTTCCTTCCAATGTATCATTCAGAGTATTTCATTACATTTAATGATCATGTCTCCATACGTTTCTCTGGGCTATAATAACATTTCAGGTAGTTTTCCCCGTTTTTGTTTCTTTTTTTTTTTTTGACTTTGACAGTTTTAGGGAGTACTGGTCAGGTATTTTGTTGAATGCTCATCAGTTTGGATTTGTTTGATATTTTCCTCATGATTAGACCGGGGTTGTAGTTTTGGGGGGAAGGGAAGACACAGAAAAGCTCCATTCTCATCCCAGCACATCAAGGGCACATCATTTCAGCGTGACTTCCAACTGTTGCTGTTGATCTTGATCACTGAACTGAGGACGTGTTTGTCAGTCTTCTCTACAGTCATATTGTGCTTTCTACTTCTTTGCATACTGTACTCTTCCAAAAGAACTATTTCTTTTTGTAACTGTTTTCTTTTGTAATTGTAATTTTTCTCACCTCTGTCATTTTGTATCTTCTCTCTCTCTCAGTAGGAAGCTGGCATTCAGTGCAGGAATAGGAGAGATATCTGCTTTCTATAGGGTTTCCCTGGTGCTTCAGATGGTAAAGAATCTGCCTGCAATGCAGGAGACCTGGCTTCGATCCCTGGGTTGGGAAGATTCCCCTGGTGGAGGGCATGGAAACCCACCCCAGTATTCTTGCCTGGAGAATCCCCATGGATGGAGGAACCTGGCAGGCTGCAGTCCATGGGGTCGAAGAGTTGGACACAACTGAATGATTAAGCACAGCACATGCTCTTCTACTTAGAAGTTATAGAAAATAAAGAAAAACTTTTTGTTACTTATAAAAGAAAATAGAGGGGCTTCCCTGGTGGCTCAGTGTCCAAGCCTGATTGGGTTTGATCCCTTGATCGGGAAGATCCCTTGGAATAGGAAATGACAACCGACTCCAGTATTCTTGCCTGGGAAATCCCATGGACAGAGGAGCCTGGCAGGCTACAGCCCATGGGGTCGCAAAGAGTTGGACATGACCTAGTGACTAAACAACAGCAAAAGATAATAGAAACAGTTTCTATTTAGAGAATTTCCTTTTTGAAGAAGTGTTTTAAAAATTTCCCTGTGTGTGTAACAAGACATATGGAGTTTATTATAAGATCTATAATTGGATCACCATGAGGGTAGGTATTAATGGAAGTGGCAAGCGACAAAGTGATGAGGTCATTACCTCTCTCTATGAGAGTTTGGAGTCTGAGGACAATGCTGGGGCGATGTTTCACTGTGCTTCATCGCTATTTGAACATCCTTATACCAATATTCCCACTTTTACAAGAACCAAATGGAAAACCTTAGGTCAAATCATTTTACCTTTCTCAACCTTTAGTTCCAGACTGTTATACCGAGAAGCTATTACTTGTTTTACCAATCTTAGTGCATCTTTGAGAGATGATTGTTAAATCTGTCATGCTACACTGAAAAGGATAAAACGGGTGTACAATTCCTTAGCCACAATTCTGAAATTAAAATGTTTTTCTAAAAACTGGATGTTATTTTATAACTCCCTTGGCAGCAAAACATGACATAATCTGATACAAGGCTATTGACAACTTTTATTTATCTCACTTAGTACAAACATTTATACATTAAGTGGCAGAAATGTGACTGTGTTTGATTACAGAGTGCTGCCCAGACTCCAGGGGGAATGTTAATTAATTTAGTCGCTCACGACTCTTTGTGACCCCACGGACTAAAGCATGCCAGGCCTCCCTGTCCATCATCAACTTCCGGAGCTTACCCAAACTCATGTCCATCGAGTTGGTAATGCCATCCAACCATCTCATCCTCTGTGGGAATGTTATAAATATTATATAATATATGACATATGTCCTCAATTATAAATCTACATTCTTAACATTTCTGAATTCTGAAATACATCTGAGGCAACAGGGTTCAGAGAAGAGACTGTAAATCTCTAAGTTGGGTATTATGATTATTTCCTTGTTATTAAATAAGACTTCTCTCAAACTTCCCAAACTCAGCCACTGACTTTTTTTCTTACATTGCAGAGAGAATCACAGCAAACTCACTTATCGTATTTACACTTATAGTATAGTCTCATAATTCTTCAACATCAAAGCTGTTGAAGAGGTGTATGAGAAATGTTCTACATTATCAGATGTGTAATTTTCCACTTTGGATAAACCAGGGCCCAAAGCCTGTATATAGGACGTCACTCAGGTGGAGAGTTGTACAGATAAGACAAAAAGTCATCTGACCCCCTGCTCTCACATTCCATCTCCTAGATTGCAGAGCCTCTATTGCTGGTTGTAGCCTCTCCTCTGTGATTAAGTCCATTTGATGGATTTAATCTTTTGGCCACACTGCATGGCATGTGGGATGTTAGTGCCGTCGACAATGTGGAGTCCTAACCACTAGACCACCAGGGAAGACCCTGATGGTACATTTTAAGTTGAGCACTTGCTGTGCTTTAGAAATATTACTCTTCCTTATCTACTTTTTCTTTCCACTCTGTCACTTTATTTAAGCAGAGGAATTTTGGGGCCTGTAAATGTAAAAACAGTATGTAAATTTTGGGCTGGTCCATTACTATATGGAGACAATTTTTTTTTCGAGTTATTTGGTTAACTTCACCTGTTGATAGCCAGGGAAACATTATATTTTTAAATTCTATGTAAAGAACTATCATAATTAAATACAGTGCATCCCTTAGAACTTCAGTGAGCTCTGAAATCAGCTCTTTAACTTCAAATGCCCCATAGCTAATTTCACAAGATGCATTAGCAACAGGCAGCTGGAAAGCTGAAACCTAAATAGAATCCTAGAAGCAGTTAGAGAAAAGTTGTTTTTTTAAGTAAACAACGTTTCCATCTTTAACTCTCAACTTTATATGGCACACTGGGTATGATTTGACCTTTGAATTTTATTCCTCTTGTTTGGTATTCCAGATGGCCTCGGGTACAAATAAGAGAAGCATGAAAGAGGCTCCTCTGATTAATAATTTGTGCCTTCCAGTGAACATATGCATGAAAATGTGGGTGGAAATCCAAAGGCCACAGTAGGCCTGTTAGCGCTGCGTATTCACAGAAGGATTGATTGGAACTCACTCTATGAGTTATGTGTAGAACATTATCCTTGAGTCGAGTTATATATATGTCTTAAACATTATGCTTTGTTACAGTTTATTGGCTCAGATTCTACTTATGAGACCAGAGTAAATTGCTGTCTTTTGGAGGTGGGTATTAACTATTTCAATCTGCCCTGATGAAGCAAGGAAATACACAGCACTGTATTTTTCTGAAATGTTGCATACACATTAGTACCCATTGCTTGAGTCTCTAAGAGGCCTCTGAATAGTCAGAAAGTTCCAAATGACAAGGTAAAAATCACATAGGTGAGAACGGTCAATTGGTTCCAGACAATTCTCCAATCAACCGCATCCAGCTGGAGACAAAATTCCTTCCCAATCAAATACTTCTTGCCAACGTTTGAGTTAAGAGGAGAATTTTACAAGATTTTTTCCCATTTTTCACAGATCACTTTTTAAAAAGTACAAACTCAGGGGACAACATTGAGTTGGATGGTATCACCAACACAATGGACATGAGTTTAAGCAAACTCTGGGAGATGGTGAAGGACAGGGAAGCCTGGCGTGCTACAGTCTGTGGGGCTGCAGAGTCGGACACGACTTAGCAACTAAACAACAGGTATTCTAGCCAGAGATGGTTTCAAGAGTATAATGTACTGTCTCTCACTTAAAAAGATGATGCTGGTAACCCTCTGCCAGGAGAACATGCTGTTTGAATCACTTTTGCTATGGTGAGGAGCGGCACTTTTCTGATATGTCATCATATTCTCTCTCCAATGTCCTTGACCAAATGGACACTGGGGCATACAAAATGACACTAGGACTCCTTGGAGAGGTTCCTGGGATGGAGGCATGTGTGGTTCTTGAGAAACCACAGGAAGAAAAATTTAAAGGAAACTGAAGCTCATAAGGAGCTGCCAAATCATGTTAAAACCTTTAACACCTTTCCTCACCCAAGTACTAAAGATTTTCATCTTAAACCTGCCTCTTCCTTTATTTAAATTAGGAGTTTTTTCTTTGGTCACTACAAAGAGTTCCTTTCGCATTTTGCTAAAGGCGCCCTATTTTCCTTCATACATTTGTTACTCCTTCATGCTGGAAACTGGAAGATGAGACAAAATGAATTCAGGCAGGAGTTTGAGGAAGCTGAGTCCACAGAAGCACTGGATGCTTTCTGCTTCTGAGTCACCAATCTTCCCCTCATTTTGAGCTTAGGAGACTGTTGCCTGCAAAGTTAGGCTGTGCTTAGTCACTCAGTCGTGTCTGACTCTTTGCGACCCTATGGACTATAGCCCGCCAGGCTCCTCTGTCCATAGGGATTCTCCAGGCAAGAATAATGGACTGGGTGCCATGTCCTCCTCCAGGGATCTTCCCAACCCAGGGATCAAACCCAGGTCTCCTGCATTGCTGGCGGATTCTTTCCCATCTAAGCCAACAGGGAAACTTGCAAAGCTAGGGGCAGACTAATAATACAAGCTGAGTTGTATCTGTCTTTAAATCTTGTGTTGAAACCATCCATAGATCTGATGTTAAGGATAAAGAGGAAAGTTACACTCCAACTTGTACTTTCTACAGATGTGCTCCATTCTGAAATGCAGAAGCTGTATCTTAAAATATAAAGGTAAGATCTTTGCAGTTAAGATGGGGCATAACTTGCATATATGTTGTACATATTTGCTTAGAATCCATGCTGGATTAAGTGGCTTTAGCTCAATGTTCGTAAAATAAATTTAAACATTGATACTGCAGCCAACTGCAAGCTTCAGTATCAGAAAAAAAATCAGTAAAAGACACGGCTGACTTTTAAATGAGTTAATTTGATTATATCACCACAAAAGACCTTCACACAGAAAGAGAGACAAATATGGCTAATTTGACAGGAGTGATTCAAAGTGGTGAGTTGCTAAAAAATAATATAGACTTCTCCCAAATGAGGAAGAAGAGTAAAATGTTCAAGCTATATTTAGGTAACCATTTGAAAAGTAGTTGTGAGGGTATTTTTTTTAATATGGAAAAAAAGACACTTTTATATGAAAAGAACTGGAAATCCTTATTTTCCTGTGAATAGTCTCATTAAAAAAAAAAAAAAAAACAACCCACAATTACTCTTCCCATCCACTTTCAGCAGGAGAAAACATTACGCAATGAGCATGAGGAGCAGCACTTTGGTTCGGTCACCAGAGTGCAATGCCAGTGATAACGGACGTCACGGGGACTCGTGTCTGAACTTCACTGAGATCAGTTTGGGGAGCAGCTCCCAGTGAGCTCTGACTTGCTCCTAGAGCCAAAGCTTTGTGCAGCCCTGAACAACCCTCTTGTCTCAAAACTTGTATAATCTGAAAAACCCAAATTACATGATGCTAATAATGATGCATGTTTGCCAAAGCTATGCAAAATTGAGACAGAATCACTGTCTTCATTGTATTGATGTCAGTTTCCTAAGACTGTCCTGACAGAATTTACTGTCTTCCAGTTCTGGAGGCCAGAAGTCCCAAATCAAGGTGTCAGCGGGGCTGTGCATCCTTGGAAGGCGCTGGAAAAGGGTCTGTTTTGGGGCTCTCTCCAAGCTGCTGGTCGTTCCTTGGCTTGTGGCCCCGTAACTTCAGTCTTCACATGGCTTTCCTTCTGTGTGTGTCCATGTGGCCAAATTTCCCCTTTTTATAAGGGCACGGTCATATTGGATTACAGGCCTACACTGTTCCTACACTGTGCTCACGCTCAGTCACTCAGTATGTCTGACTCTTTGCAACCCTATGGACTGTAGCCCACCAGGTCCCTCTGTCCATGGGATTTTTAAGGTAAGACTACCGAGTCAGTTGCCATTTTCACTCCAGAGAATCTTCCTGATCCAGGATCGAACCCTCTCTGTGTCTCCTACATTGGCAGGCAGATTCTTTGCCACTGTGCTACCTGGGAAGCCCATATTCCTATACGAGCTTATCTTAATTTTCTAATTATACCTGTGATGATCCTATTTGCAAATAAGGTCTGAGGTGCTTGGGCTTAAGACTTTAGCATATGCATTTGGCATGAGGGGACACAGTTCAGTCCCTAACATTCACCAAGTAGATTTCCTGTATGTTAACCTCCATTCCATCCCTGCTGCCGGATGGGGTTGTTTCTAACTTTTCCAGTGGAAAAAAGTCCCCAAGGAAATGACCCTGTGCAGAAGGAAGGCCCGTGAGAAACTCAGCGGCTAGTGAATTTTCAACTCAAGTTTGAAATCATTTTTCTTCTTGGTGAGTGCAGACTGAAATAGCGATGAAGACTCTCAAATCTATGTCAGTCTTGTCAACAAGGAAATCTGCATCACTGTCCTTCCAAGTGGATAATTTCACGGGCTTTCACTGTGATTTCACAGCTTCTGTAGTTCAATCCCTATTCGACTATCCCAAAGAGAAATCAAGTGCTCTTTTGCTTATTCTTGATGTGCATGTAGGAGACTAGAGAAAGAACCATTCACAGAGAGAACATCCAGAATTAGTGGACCAGGATTAATACCTGTCGGGAAATGGGGATAAAAGGAGGGAGCTCACCTGGAAGGCAGAGAAAGTTCTGCTGGAGGGTGGAAGGTCCCATGGCAGCTGCAGTCCACGGCAGCAATTTCTTCACTCTGGTGAAGTTAATCTAAAGTTCAAAGTTGTACAGACCAACCCCTTCTCTTCAGGACTTTGCAAATTCAACCTCCTCCTTTTACCTTCTCCTTTTCTGATAACTGGCAAGATCATTTGAAGTGATCTGAAACCAGATTTCAATTCTAATTGAGGATTTGAAAGCTGATGGCCAAATCACTGGTCGTCTCAGGGAGCTCAGTGGATAAAGAATCTGCCTGCCATGCAGGAGTCACCACAGATCCAATCCCTGCATCAAGAAGATCCCCCTGGAGGGCAGAGCAACCCACTCCAGTATTCTTGCCTTGGAGAATCCTATGGACAGAGGAGCCTGGCAGGCTACAGTCCATAGGGTCACACAGAGTCGGACATGACTGAAGCAACTGAGTCCGCGTGCACGGGCCAAATTATTTACGATTTCTGTTAAAATGTATGCCTCTTTTCTCTTACTTTTGGGTAAATGGCCAAAAATAAGAAGGAGAGTGGGAAAAAATGGCTACAGAGAAAACCAAAAATAAGAGCAAAAAGCAGTCAAATTAGAGAGATCATATTAGGAAAACAAGGGCTAAATGAGAATGGGGAGGGAGTTAATAGCAGGTGTAAAAAAGTGTTAGAAACCACAAACCTGTTGCTGAATAAGAGATTAGAACTTTTTTTTCCCTAGACCTCATCTCCAAAAACTTCCTTCTCACTAATAGTGCTGCAGATCTTGTGTTGCCTTGGTGTTGGCACTAAAGGAACCAATGAGATAGTGTCACTGATTATCCCTCAGGGATCCAGGAATAAGACAATACATCCAGCGTTTATCATCAAAACAGTAACCAAGACAAAACGTAGTCCCTTCCCGAGTCTTTGCCCACCAGGAAGTCCCTCATTCTGATCAAACGCCCAGGGATTTTGGATAAAGAAGGGCAGATCCAGAGTCTCCAACAATGAACTCATGGCCTTTGATCCAGAATGTGTATCCATGATCAGACTCTGCTGATGTGGGGCATGTGGACATGCCTTTCCACAAAGATAGCCACATCGATTTATCTCATAGTTTCAACGACTCTGTAGTGGCTTGAAGGCGTGTTTTCTTCTGTATTGTTGGATTCCTAAGAATAGGCATGGCCAGGGGGATCCTGTCAGTTTGCTTTCTTAGTTTCTTTCTCTTTTTTGAAAATTTATTTTTAATTGGAAGATAATTGCTTTACAATGTTGTGTTGGTTTCTGCTGCCCAACAGCCCGAGTCAGTCATAAGTATACATACATCCCCTCCCTCTTAATGCTCCCTTCCACCTCCACCCCCCATCCCACCCCCTAGGTCAGCACAGAGCACTGTGTTGAGCTTCCTGTATTATACAGCAACTTCCCACCAGCTATCTATTTCACATATGGTAATATATATGTTTCCATACTGCTCTCTCAATTCATCCAGCTCTCTCCTTCCCCCTGCTGCCTTCACAAGTTTCTTCTCTATGTCCGAGTCGTATCTATTCCTGCCTTGCAAATAGGTTCATCAGCACCATTTTTCTAAATTCCATATCTAGTTTCTTTATTTTCATTTGGATGTTCTGGGGAAGAATGTGCTTCCTGGCTTGTCTAGGTTGTTGGCAGAATCCCGTTTTGGGGGGCTCTAGAACTGTGGACCTTGTTTCTTTTCCAGCCATCAGCTGGGAGCTGCTTTCCACCCCTGGAGACTGCCCTTACTCCCTGGCACTTGGCCCCCTTCATCATCAAAATCAGCAGTGGAGAACGTTTCCATGTTGAGGCCCCCTTGTTCTTCCAATCTCTTACTTTCTTGTTTTTTTGCAACTAGTCAGAGAAAATCCTCTTTCTTTAAAGGGCTCATATAATTAGGTCAGGCCCATTGGGATAATCTCCCTATTTTAAGGTCAACTAGGTTGGGACCTTAATTACATCTGCAAAATCCTCTTGTTGCAGACTTTAGAATAACTGGGGAAAGGATTGTGGGTGTCAAGGGCTGGGAAACTTGGGAAAACATCTTAGAATCCTGCCAGCCACAGAACCCTTCCTGCACTGAATTTTAGTGGTGATTCTGCAGAAATAGTAACAGGCCAATTTGCTATATGTATAGACATATATCTCTAAATAACAGAAGACTGCAGATATTGCATGATGTATTTTTCAAGATTGCTGCAGTGGTTTTTTAAAAACCATCTTACCATTTACAAAAACAATTCTTAACACCGTTGCATCGGAGTGGCTTGAAAACCAGAGTGATGGATCTCCAGAGTTGAGGGAGTTGATGGTGGTCACTATAGGGAAGCTGGTTCTTAGGAGAAATTGTAGGACCTTGTGCGGCCCCACTATCAGGTCAGCTCCTTTTAGTCTGTTGATTTAATAAGCACTTAATATGATCATTTTGCTCTTAAGTCTGAATTTTGCAGCAAGAACATAAACTTGTACTGAGGGCTCAATTTTGCTAGCATAATAATATATCTTAGACATAGAATCTGAAATAAATAAAACAAAAAATCTTCTTATAAAATATTTCAGAAAATATTGTGACTCTCAAAGAGCAAAATAAAAAAACATAATCACACCACCCAAAGTCAACCACTGTTATGTTTTTGACTTTTTATCTCAGTCTTTTTTTCTCTTTCCCTATACGTAAACATATATGTTAGTCAGGACCACATAGTAATCTGAACAGAGAAAATTTACTATAAAGGACTACTATGACGTAGGCATAATTAGGAAGGTGAATAGAAAAGTCTGAAGAATACCCTCGGGCTGAGAAAGAGCATCCCAGAGAGGCACAACTTCAAAGGGAGCCCTCTTGCCAAGACAGATGGCCATCTGGCTGGAAAAGAGGACATGTCTGCAGCCTCACTGGTTGGGGGTGTTCTCTGGGCTGCCTGAGCCAGGACTGGTCCACAGCTGCTGCGCAAGCAGAAGACACACCTCTTCAGGGCAGGCGCTCAGAGGCAGTCGGGGTAGTGAGAGTTGCCTTAGTGGCAGGGCAGGGTGATGGTGGTCTCACTGGGAGTGCCGCTGCAAGTGGTTGCTGGCTGGGGAGGGGCGAGTGCTTTCAGAGGGACTGCATACTCTGGGTGTGTGGCTGGCGCAGAGGCCTCTGACTGTGGCGAAGGAACAAGAACAGAAACAAAGGGAAGCTTCTGAACCAAGGGGAAGCTGCTTCTTCCTACGTTATCTCTCCTGCTCCCTCTAGGAACAAACCTAATGTGGAGCTCACTGCAGAGGAAAAATGTTCGAAGGGTCCAGCCCTTTAAGGCAGATGTAATGAAAGTGGGTTTGGAGCTGAGAGGCAATATATTGCCAAGCTGAGACCACAACATATACCTCATTTTGTAACTTGCTTGGCTTACTTAACATACTAGAAACATTTTCCCATATGATAAAAATAGTCTTCTGCAACATAATTTTTAATGGAGATGTGATATTTTGTATTATGGGTGACTCATAACTTATTTAGGAAATATCCATTTTGGGGACTGAGGTTATTTCTAACCTATATTGATTATAAACAGTATTGCAATAAATATTCTAGGAGTCAATTCCTTAGGATGAAATCCTAGCAATGGGATTTCTGAGTCAAAGAGTATATCCATTCTTCATATTTTTGATGCACACTCTGAAATTTCGCATTAGAAAGATAACAGTATGTCTTAAAGCATTCAGTTCAGTTCAGTTCAGTTCAGTCGCTCAGTCGTGTCCGACTCTTTGCGACCCCATGAATCGCAGTACACCAGGCCTCCCTGTCCATCACCAGCTCCCAGAGTTCACTCAGACTCACGTCCATCGAGTCAGTGATGCCATCCAGCCATCTCATCCTCTGTCGTCCCCTTCTCCTCCTGCCCCCTAAGTACTGGTAAACTTACTGCATTTCATTTTTAATATGGTCTAATTTTAAAAACATGCTAATTAAGTGAATTTCATGATGATAATGAAATATTCTTGGATAAAACAATTTTTATAACAGCATTTAATAATGAGTGATACCAAAGACTTACTTAAAATGATAATGAAGTGGCTATTAGTACCAGTGCCAAAGAGAAAGAAATGCTCAGAACTTATAAATGAAGACTTTGATTATTCTAAACATAAATTTCAAACTGTAAACACAAAACCTATTGGAACCAATTGTTTTTATAGTTTACAAAGAAGAGACAGAAATTTAACAGGCTACTCCAAAAGGATTGTTTTTTTTTTAAAAAAAATCAGTAATAATTAGATTTCTGGTTTTCGGTCAGGAAAATACAATGGAAAAAAAAATACCTAGAAAGAAAAAAGAGGCTGTCGAGTGGCTCAGACTCTGTTCTTCCACTGCAGAGGGTATGGGTCTGAAAATTAAGATCCTACATGCCTCTTGGCTCAGATAAAAAAAAAAAAGGGCAGAAAGAAAAAACATGAAATCAAGAAGAAAAGAAGAAAGGGAGGGAAAAAGGAAGGAAAGAAAGAGAACAAGAAATCAGGAAGATTTAATAAAAGAGGCAGGGTAAAGCCATTATGGAAAATGCTATGGAAGTTTCTCAAAAAAATTAAACAGAGTAAAATCACGTGTGTGTGCATGCTAAGTCACTTTAGTTGTGTCCAACTCTTTGCGACCGTATGCATTGTAGCCCTCCAGGCTCCTCTGTTCATGGACTTCTCAAAGCAAGAATACTGGAGTGGGTTGCCATGTACTCCTCCAAGAGATCTTCCTAACCCAGGAATTGAACCTGCGGTTCTTTTGTCTAAGTAAAACCATATGACCTAGCAATCCCACTTCTCGGTATATAACCAAAGGAAATGAAAACAGAATATTGAAGAGATATCTGTACTAGAATGTTCATTGCAGTATTATTTACAATAACCAAGACATGGAAATAGCCTAAGTGTCCGTCAATGGAGGAATAGATAAAGAAGAGGTGAAATATATATATGACATCTATAATAATATATTACAATATAATTATAATGTTAACAATTAGAATATAGTATAACTATAATATTAATTTATAATTATAATATAATAATAATATATTGTGTATATGATATTATGTAGTCATTAACATGGATGGACCTTGAGAGTATCATGCTAAGGTAAGCCAAACAGAAGAAGACAAATACTTCCATTATATGTGGAATCAAAAAGAAAAAAAGACTTAAAACTCATAGAAACAGTGAGTAGAAAAGTGCTGCCAGGGAAGAGGGGTGGGGGAATATGGAGAGATTGGTAAAAGGATACAGACTTAGACCCATAGGATAAATAAGGTCTGAGGATATAATGGAAAACGTGGCAACCATAGTTGGGAACACTGTATTGCATAATTGAAATTTGCTAAGATATGAATCGAACTTAAATGTTCTCCAAAAATGCAAAGAAAACATAACTGAAGTGATTGATGTGTTAATTAACTTGGGACAAATTCCTCACAATGTACAAGTATATTAAATCACAGCAATGTATGTTTTAAATATCTTACAACTGACTTTATCAATTACACCTCAATAAAGCTGAAATTAAAAAATTTTTTAAAAGAGGCAGAAAGGAGAGAGTAATGAAGAAAGGAAGGAAAACTAGAAGGAAAGAAAATAAGAAAGAATACAAAAATAGAACACAGGCAAAGAAGAGAAAACAAACAATTTTAAGCAAACTCCATCTCTGGGATGGTAATATTTAGTTGATTAATATCAGAACATTTTTCAGTGCTGGGAATGCACAGCTTAAGAAAGACATGCTTTGGGGAAATAAGTCTCGATTGCTCAACATGCCAGAGACATGGAGATAGCGGTGTTTCTGTGGCACTTCTGTGGCGGTGCCCCGACATCGTGGAAGTCAGTACAGAAGGGCATGCATTTCTGCAGGACGTAGGAGCCTGACGGTCCATGGGGTTTCAGAGTCGGACACAACTTCACAACTAAAGAAAGAGAGAGAAAGAGAGAGACACAGTCTCCAGTGCTTTCATTGCTGTTCAGTTCAGTTCAGTTCAGTTCAGTCGCTCAGTCGTGTCCGACTCTTTGCGACCCCATGAGTTGCAGCACGCCAGGCCTCCCTGTCCATCACCGACTCCCGGAGTTCACTCAGACTCAAGTCCATCGAGTCCATGATGCCATCCAGCCATCTCATCCTCGGTCGTCCCCTTCTCCTCCTGCCCCCAATCCTTCCCAGCATCAGAGTCTTTCCCAATGAGTCAACTCTTCGCATGAGGTGGCCAAAGTACTGGAGTTTCAGCTTTAGCATCAATCCTTCCAAAGAACACCCAGGACTGGTCTCCTTTAGAATGGACTGGTTGGATCTCCTTGTAGTCCAAGGGACTCTCAAGAGTCTTCTCCAACACCACAGTTCAAAAGCATCGATTCTTCGGCGCTCAGCNAGAAATCCCAGGGTTGACTCCTTCAGAATGGACTGGTTGGATCTCCTTGCAGTCCAAGGGACTCTCAAGAGTCTTCTCCAACACCACAGTTCAAAAGCATCAATTCTTCAGTGCTCAGCCTTCTTCACAGTCCAACACTCACATCTATACATGACCAGAGGAAAAACCATAGCCTTAACTAGACGGACCTTAGTCGGCAAAGTAATGTCTCTGCTTTTGAATATACTATCTAGGTTGGTCATAACTTTTCTTCCAAGGAGTAAGCATCTTCTAATTTCACGGCTGCAGTCACCATCTGCAGTGATTTGGGAGCCCCCCAAAATAGTCTGCCACTGTTTCCACTGTTTCCCCATCTCTTTCCCATGAAGTGATGGGACTGGATGCCATGATCTTCGTTTTCTGAATGTTGAGCTTAAAGCCAACATTTTCACTCTCCACTTTCACTTTCATCAAGAGGCTTTTTAGCTCCTCTTCACTTTCTGCCATAAGGGTGGTGTCATCTGCATATCTGAGGTTATTGATATATTTCTCCCGGCAATCTTGATTCCAGCTTGTGTTTCTTCCAGTCCAGCGTTTCTAATAACTGGATAGACCAGGAAAACTCTCTTCAGATATATAACATATATAAGAATTGCATGATTCCTTTGATATGACTACCCATTACTATTATGAATCTGTTTTCTACTTAGTAAAAATGAGGCCAACAGCCTGACAGGAAATGGGAAAGAATAGTTTATAGAACCTTAGGGAAGAACCTCAGTTGGTACTTCTTGGGCTCATGGAATTCTTTCTCAGACTTGTCCTGATCTAGTTACCACTTAAAATTCCTCAAGCCCACAAAACAACCCCCCTCCAATCTTCTGAATTTTCTTCTTCCTTCTCTTCTTCCCAGACAGCTGGCTCATCGTTGCCCACCTGCAAAACCAATATAAACTGTTACACTGGACTAGGAGGAAAGACCAGATACTGCAGAGTCTTGTCTCATGTCTTACGATATCTATTTGCATTAAGGATAACACAGATGGCAAGCGGCAAGCTTCCTTTAAGAAGAACATTAGCCTCTAGCTTCTAGAATCCTCTGATCAATTATTTACTAGACATAAATGGCTACTGGATTAGTTTGCTAGGGCTACTACAACAAAGTTCCAGAAACTAGGTGGCCTAAACAGCAGCCATTTATCGTCTGGCAGCTCTCCAGGTTAGAACTCCAAAATTAAGCTGCTGGCAGGTTGGTTCCATCTGCAGGCAGGGAGAGGAGTCTCCATGCCCGTCTCCTAGCTTCAGAGGTCTGTTGGCCATCTTTGGTGCTCCTTGGCTTATAGACGCCTCCCCCCATGCCTTCTTTCATCTTCACGTGCCATTCTGTGTGAATGTTTTCAAATCTCCCATTTTCATAAGGACAGCAGTATATTTGGTGTCCTCCTTTTAACCTGATTAACTCCGCAAAGACCCCATCTCCAAATTCAGTCACATTCTGAGGTGCTGAGTTAGCACCTCTACAAATGAATTTGGGGAGCACGCAACTCAGCCCATAAGAGCTGCCAAGTGCCAAACACTGTGCTATGAGCTTGAAGGGGAAGGGTGGTACCAAGATGAATAAGGTATGGCCCCTGACCTCCCTGGCTGGCAATTTAGTGAGAGAGGCGGGTTGATATGCAAACGAGGGCAAATAAAAGAAGGGAATTTATAGCCGACTCCAGCTACTGCTGGGCCTGAGGGAGTGGGAAGCCCAGGCCAATTGTTTCTGGGGAGGGAGGGGGGCAGGGCTTGGGCCAGGCTTTGACTAGAATTCCCCCTTTACTCGCGGGCCTGTGGGCGTGTCGTCCCTCACTCCTCCTGGAGGTAGCTGCAATGGGTGCCCTGCTGAGGGGTGGGTCAGGATGGCAGGTCCTCGTGCCTCACTGTCAGGTGGGGAGTGATGGGTGGATGGGAGAGCAGAGCCCCGATGTTCCAGATCAGGAGGAAGGGAGAGCACCCGGCGCAGACGCCTGCAGGGATGGGGGTGGGCGCTGTCTTTAGCCCCCGTGCGTCAGGGACCCAGAGCTGGGGGCAAGGGGAGAGGGGTCCCCGCAGCGGCCTCGCAGCTGCACGGCCCTTGGGAAAAAGCAGGCCCAGGATGTCTCTTCAGGTGCTTTCCTGTTCTCTAACCTAAATTCTTCCTCCCGAGACCCTTCCCTGCGGCCCTCTCTTCAGTCGCCCTGAGAAGGCCAGAGAAAGTCCGATCAAAGCAACCACACGAGCTTGAGACTAGTATCCTTTATGGACTGTTACCAAATTTCAAGGATTTATGGTTCAATTGTTCTTTGGAGGATCATTTGAGTTCCTGCTGGAGGGACCGGAATGGGTGGAAAATGGAAAAAGTAAAGGCAAGGAAAGAAAGAAGGTGGGGATGCGGAAGAGAGGGGAGGGGGCAGGAGAGAGAAGGGACTTCTATGAAAGGAACCCAAACCAGACTGAGTATTTTTGGGTTTTTTTCCTACTCAAATCCACCACTTCCCAGAGTTACATCTCTAAAACACTGAGTGATTCCCCACTAAAGACAATTTGTTACTACTCCTGTCACCTCTAGGACAAAATCCAGACCCCTTGGCACATCGCGCTGAACCTCCCAGCCAGGCTGCGGACTCCTGCCTGCTTCTCAACCTGCCCTCCTCCTCTTTCCTACCCCGACCTCTGCCCTGCCCCACAGAGGAAATTCCCATTCCTGCCACACCCTGAGCTGTGTCCTTGCTGTTCTCTCTGCCTAATCTTCCAGATTTGTTCCTCATTTGAATATGTCATCTTCTTTGCAAAAGCTTTCTCTGAACCCCAGGCAAAAGCAGTCACCAGTCACGCCTCCACCCTCCTCTAAGTTGGCACAGCCTTGTTGCTCATAGTACAATAGAAATAATATTGTATTGTAATTATATATTTCTCATCCATCTCCCCAAGGAGACAGGAGGGGATTCTGGCCTGATTCGTCTCGGAGGTCCCAGCACCAGCACATGGCCCGGCGTGTAGCTGATACACAGCCTTTGCTGAATGAACGCCTACTGCAAGGCTTAGGAAAGAGAGGGGAAGGCAGAAAGTAATGAGGAAGGTAGACTAGATGGGGGGAAGAAAAAGACAGCAGAGAAGCAGGAGCATTCTGATTCTTCACAGCTCCTAGTTCTCTCATTCATCAAATAATTATCGCCTTACAGGGTTAGCCACCAGGTGCTACGCCAGGAACTGGGGATGTGGAGATGAAAAGATGTAGCGTCTGTTTTCCAGAAGCCACGATTTAGATGGTGTTGGGGAAGGGGAGGCACAAGAAGGAGGTAACAGGTGAAGGGGCAACCAATGAGCAGATCAATGTTAAACACACAGTGGTGGGCAGGGACAGAGGGCCACTCATCAGGCCTGCAGGAGTGGAGGTGTTCCGACGATTGAATAGGTGTGCTGAACAAGAGTAATGGATGGAGAACAGAGGAACAATATTAAGAAAACTATTGATATTGGATCTGTAGAGGGAAGTTTCTTAAATTTAGAACTTTTACGAAATTATTTATTTTAGGCAGTGCTCGGGGTCATTGTTGCTGTGCGCCAGCTTTCTCTAATTGCAGCTAGTGAGGGCTACTGTCTAGTTGCTCCTTGCCGGAGCAGGGATAGAACCCATATCCCCTGCATTGCCAGGCAGATTCTTAAGCACTGGACCACTAGGGAAGTCCAAATTTAGTGCTTTTAATTTTTATTTTTATAAACCAGCTGGACTTTGCACAGTGTTTCTTGAGGTATAGATCTTTTGGTTCTCTCTAGAATATTTACAAAGGTACCTGAGATATTTGAGATTAGCCAAGGAATGTAGGAGCTTGGCTTCCTGGGTGACGCTAGGATATCCCGGGTGACGCTAGCGATATTCTGGGTGACGCTAGCGATAAAGGGCTCGCCTGCCAGTGCAGGAGACTGAGCGCAAGGAATATCAAATTCAGCCACCTGGGTGGTTTCTTCAGATTCGACGTTATTCATTTTATCAGTCGGAAAAGATTTATCCTTTTATTGTAGAAACTTTTGGCGGGGAGATTCATTTGGGTTTTTGTTAGTGAAGCTGTGAACCACTCTTTCCGACCCAGGATCTATCTTCCCTAATGCATGTTAGACTGGATGCGTGAAGCTGGGTGCCCATCCTTCCTAGAGCAGCATCAAGGGGTTATGTCATTACATTTCCTTTAGAAGGGCTGGAGACTTCCAGCTGGCATGATTTTCTTTTAGGTCCTCTTTTGTTTGACTATAGTCTTTCCCAACGCTCTGAGAAGTGCTACACAGAGGAAAGATGGTATCATCCTTCCTACATTTTTCCAAATGGCTGATAATAAGACATATATATACCCTTCTCTTACAGGACGTACATATCAATGTGGTTAATGTGAATTTTTTTCCAGTGTCCAAATCCCTTTCTTCTCCAGCTTCCTTCTCTTTTTATCCTTCCTTCCTTCCTTCTTTCTTTCTTTTTTAAAGCATTGCCCTTTTCAAAACAAGGGGAGATTCAGCATGGTTCCCGTGCCCCAGTGATCCAATGGTGTCACGTCACTATGGCAATCGCTGCCCAGGGCTGGAATGCAGAGCAGCGGTAATTGCGCAACGCCTTATTGCTGGTGCATGTCAATCAGAACCTATGAATTGAGAAAAATTTGCTCTGTTCATTCTGTTAAATGATGTATCCAATTAAACCTGTTAGAATTCATGATCTTCAGTCAAGGTTAAATGAAAGTAGTTACTCCTGTCAGCTAGGTGATTAAATGCTGCCTACATCAGGCACATTTATGTGCAAAATTAAAATTTTGGTATAAAGCATGAATCTTTATGCATGCCAGTTAATTATCTTGCGGTTCCTCCACTTATTAAATGCCCACTGCATTTCTTCTTAATCATCAGCTTCCTTTCAAAACTTATTTCATACTTCACATTACACCAGATTTCAATGTTTAAATGAAATGCTTTACCAATGAAAACTTCCTCTTTTTGAGGGCTTGGCTCTACTATGCTACTCAAAAAAAATCATTATTAACATTTTCTCATTATTATGTACAAGTGTTTCTAGAAGCCAGTTTGACTGAAGCCAAGGCATTCTGAAAGTGATCCCTGTTCAGATTCCACTGAGGCTTGGGTCTAACCTGGGTTCAGCTTCCTGAATGCCTCCTCCCTCAACCACTCCAGGCTGCCATATGCAATGCCTCTTGCTGAATGTAGGGTCCTATTTCTTTTTCCTTTCTGATCTACTTTGAGTAGATACAAAATGAGCACAATCATGAATAATGAGTAATCATGAAATGAGTTACTACTGTACTTCGAAGTACCTTAGAAATTGCTGGGGTAGAGTGGGGAATACTGCTTCTTCCATTTCAAAAAATAAAAAGAGACCTAACCACTTCAGACCTGGAGAAGGGAATGGCAACCCCCTCCAGTGCTCTTGCCTGGAGAATCCCACGGGTAGAGGAACCTAGCAGGCTACATACAGTCCATGGGGTCGCAGAGAGTCAGACACGAATGAGCAACTAACATCAACCATTTCAGGGCTCAGGCATACACAAATGTTGCCTCTTCCGTTTGGTTTTAAAATGAATGAAAAGTACAAGGTAGAAATAACACAATTCCATAGAACCTCTGGTTCCTAAATATAACATTACAGGAGCGGTAGGATGCCGCAAAAAACACTCTAGCAAATACTTCACTTAAAAGTGTTTCACACTATACGTTAAGTGTTTCTACCTTTAGGGACTATTTGTTTATTTTTGCTAGGAAAGACTCAATAATAGTTGCATAGAATTAAAAATTTTGCAATGCACGTTCTTTTACTGATGTTATTAATTTCAGGTGTTTATTTCTCTCTTTCTGAGGCAGATGATATCCTTATAAAATTTAAAACTTAAAAATAAACTCTTACGTTTTAATTGATTCACAGTAAATAATACTAATGATGTCAGTGTTATTGAAATAGATTTCTATTGTATTTAATTCTCTGTGCCATAGTTTCTCAGTCTTTTCTAACCACAAAGCCTTCAAGAATCATAAGAAAAATATCTTTAAAAATGAAAGATATAAGTTCTCAATTTAGTTGTTGCAAGTATTTAAATAAAAATACTTCCTCTACTAGAAAGTTATGAAATGTTCTTAAATGAACTTGAAAGGGGCCAATTTCCATGAGAATGAAAACAGATTTATTAATAAATGGAATGGAAGAAGTGTTTTTCACTGAATAATATTAATGAATTAACCAGTGGTTAGTGACGCTGAGCAGCTGCCTATGTGGGAATGTGTTAGAAACTCATTTCTACTGCAAATGTCCCCTCAGACACAC
>SJYV01033946.1:77887-145917 GCA_006410875.1 Neotragus pygmaeus
GAAGGAGAGTGAAGTGAAGTCTCTCAGTTGTCTCCGACTCTACGACCCCAGGGACTGTTGTCTACCAGGCTCCTCTGTCCATACTGGAGTGGGTTGCCATTTCCTTCTCCAAGAGATCTTCCCAACCCAGGGATTGAATCTGGGTCTCCCGCATTGTAGGCAGAGACTGTACTGTCTGAGCCACCAGGGAAGAAGGGGAAGGATGGTGGGGCTCAAAATCTTTGCCAAGATCAGGGTATGAGATGGGAAGTATTTGGGAGAATACAGGGATGTTTGTGTGAGTGTGTGTGCACATGCACACGTGTGACAGGCCCTCAGCTAGGTGACAGGTCTCAGAGTTGAGGAACACTGCCTCTCCTGCTCTCTGGGCCCACAGGGTGCAGCCCAGAGCTGCCCGTGGAGCCCCACAGACCATGGTTACACTTTTACTCCTGTGGAACGTGTGGGTAGCTGGGCCCAAGAGGACCCAGAAGCCGTGAATACTTCCCTGCATGGTCCACCACAGCGTGGGTGTGATGCCAAGAGTGGGCTGAGCTGGGGTCTCTGTGGCTGGTGTGAGGAGGCAGTCACAGATACAGACTGTGTGGCTGGAGGCCCGGTAGGAATATTACCCCCCTGGGAGATAGCAGCACGTGGAGATGAGAATAACTGGGAACCAGGCTGCATAATCCAGTTCTGAAGATGCCAAGGTGAGGTGAGCAGATGCAGGCTAAGGACAAAATGCCTCTCCTGATGCTGGGAACAGAGAAGACAGGCCTCATCCAGGACGAGCGGAGATTCTAAAAGGACCTGATTTACCCTGAATCAATTAGACAAACCCTGGTTTGATTACAAAATTTGGAAATATTCTCCATTAGAGAGCAAAATGAAGGCTTGGGGCTTTTGTAGAGATGGAAATTTAGTTTAGCTGTAGGAAAGTAAACAGAGTTACTCTTTTTGAAAACCTGAGGCTGTGGGTTAAGCAATAGAGAAATGGAAAGATTTCTCTTTCCATTTCCTGTTTCAATAAAATAACTAGATTCTGAGACACATACGAATGCTTGACTGAATTTTAAAGTTGGCTGTTTGGAGTAAAGGAGACACAGTTAAATGCTTGAATCTTCTCTGAAAACCTTTGATAGACACTATTAGTTGAATCTCAAAACTGTATTCTGTAGAAGGCCTAAGTTTATCTCATTGTTCTTTGAACCCTAAACTTAAAAATTCATTTATTTGCTGAAATACTTACTGAACACTTACTATGTACAGGTATATGTCTAGATAAGGGGAGTTGTTTAATATGCCTTCACTGATCTCCAAGAGCTTAAAGTTTATAGTTTTACAAATAGTGTGTAGATATTTCACTCAGCACGTGTATGTCATTAGAGTGATATTAAAGAGAAATGATAAAGGTGATCTTTAAATATAACAAAATTTAGAACCTTAGCTTAGATATCATGCATACTCAATGCACTGTCACTAAATGCAGTTCATCAGGAGTCACAGAGACGAGAAATGGCACAGCGGGAGTAAGAGAGTCATCTCTGGAGCCAGGCTGCCGGGGCCTGGGTCTCTGGGCCGTCACTTACTAGCTGGGGGTTTGGGACAAGTTGCTTAACTTAGCCGTCTCTCCATTTCTCAGCAGCTGTGAAGTAAGAATATTAATAGCACCTACCTCAAAAGAGTGGCTATGAGGGTTATGAGTTGTCATATACACATATCACATTTTACAGGGTCTAGTGGAGAGAATGGTAAATATACATGTGTGTTTGTGTGATACAGTATAATACATGTGTTTTTAAAAATGCTATTTCTTTGCCAAAACATAACAGTTCTATTTGATTGATGCTATAGTGCAGATTATAAGAAAAATCTCTTTCTGAAGTTTAAACACTGAATTTAGCAAGTGAATGACATTAACCTTGTACATTAAAAAGTAGGAAAGCCTGAATAACTCCTGTAATATTGTTTTTGCCAACATGGAGTCTCCCCGTGTGGGAATTACCACCAACCTTAAGAAACATACATGTATAAAATACTTGAAAAATGAAGCATCAGATTTGGTTAAATATACGCCATTTTGAACTCACTGTGTGATAAGAAGGAGCTGGTTGATAAAGGAAAAGAGAAATGCTAAATATGTATCATGACAAACAGTGAAAAATTAAGGATTGTAACTAACATTAATTACATTCTAGTAAGATGAATAGGCTGCTCATCATTAATGAGAACATACACCTTCGTCTAAGTTTCACATCCACCTGTGATGAATGTGCTAATGGGGATAAAATACATCATAGTAACATTTGAATTAACAGCACACTAATAGATTGACATATGAGTATGAACAAAGCATTTAATCATGTAAACTATACCACACTCAAGAGCAAATTTTTCTGTATTGCCTACATCACATACAAGTGAATGCAGAAAACATTCAAGTCTTATTTTAAATAATAATATATTTAAGATATTGTCAGTATTGGATAATGCCCTAGAAAAAAGGGTTGATTTACCACATTCCAGAGAACTTAACTAAGGTTAATAAGATTCTGTAACCTAACTCTGATGAGATAAAGGGAATTCAAACACTGTATGTATTTCTCAAGCTATAGCATATATTGAATCTTTTAACTTAGATTCGTAGTGTATGGCCCACTGATAAAATGTTATCAATTTAATACCAGATATGATATATACTGAATAAAATTAAGCTTCTGTTTTGAGGAGAGGTCTATGAGAAGTCAAATATACCCTTCTTGTTGCTGCCTGGTATCATTTCTACAGCAGTTGAATAGGATCTCATAAATAAAGCAGTGCCATGTTATTTTGATGGATGTCAGATTCCTAATATATTAAGTAATATTATTGAAAGCCTCACCCACTGTGATTAAGTATTCTTGGGGGAGAGCAATTATGCATATACCACAACAATGGGGATAACAAGTGTGTATTCATAATCCAAATCCATTCCGGTTAGAGAAATATATATGCTGTGTGATGTTTTCAAGAAATCCCAAGATCGTGTATAAACTGCTCTAGTCCTTACACTTACTCTAAAGTTGGGAGTTAGAAAACAGTTTGATAATGACAATAGCTAGAAGCCTTTTGAAAGATTGAAAATCACAAACCATTTACTCAGTCACGGAGCGCCTAGGCGCCAGGTGTGACGGCAGTGCTTAGACACTCTTGTAGACACCAAGAACAAGACTCTGTTTCTCCAGGCCCAGCTGTGGGGAGAGAGAAGTACCAACAAGAATGCCGAAGGTCTCAGTCCCTAATTTCTAGCATAAGTTGTGTAGATCCTAGTATTGAGGAATGTGCAGGACTGGTGGGTGGGAAGTACTTAGGGGCAAGGAAATCTTTTACAAAAGGAGAGAAGGATAAGAAATACATCGTGAGAGAAAGGGAGACTCTAAGCCTATCACTCAGCATTTCCTTCTTGCCAGCTCCCACAGACATATGCCCACTGGGCTGAAAAAAGACCAGTATTAAATGTAGTTCTTGGGAGACTTCCTTTGTGGTCCAGTGGCTAAGGCTCTGTGCTCCCAATGCAGGGGGCCCAGGTTCGATCCCTGGTGAGGGAACTAGATCCCACATGCCGCAGCTAAGAGTTCTCATGGCTCAGTGAAGATCAAAGAGCCTGTGTGTCACTACTAACACCCAGCGTGGCCAAATGAATAAGTAAAATATTTTTTAAAAATTAGTTCTCTAAGATGTCTTGACCTATAAGAGCACAACAGGGTAGCCTGTGAAACAGAGCAGATCCAAAGTGCTTTGGGGGAGCTCACTGGAGTATGGAATGGATAGAGTGGGAAATTGAATATGATAATCAAGTTTACAGAAATAATTTCAATGAACATGTTGCCGTAACAGAGGTAAATGTGAAGTGCTATATAGAGATAAAAGAGAACAAAAAGAATCCTGCCCTTTACATTTGTAGATGTCTTCAGGAAAGAGGTAATGTGAGTTGCTCTTGAAAAAAAAATGTGAGTTTTTCAGGTAGAGTAGAGGAGCTGAAGAATTCCTGAACTTGGAAGAAAAGACACAGAGCCAAGGCACCAGAGTCAGAGGGCATACAAAGGGACACGGCTGGGATATAGGCTTCAGGAGGATGTGGAAAAGGAAATTCTTTTAGGAGCTAAGTCCAAGAGAAGAAGAAGCAAGATGGGATCCAGGGCATAAATTGACCAAGGCAAGTGACTACAGATTTATGTAAGTTTGTGGAATGAAAGGTGGGATGTTGAAATGATTTTCATCTGATTGCATCTATATTTCTCTGTGAAATATATGACAAGGTCTTCAGCAGAGAGTTGGGTGGGAGGGGCTGTTGGAGGTTTGAGAATTGAAGAGAAAGTGCATAATAGTCATCTTGGGAGTAGGTTAATGAAGGTACTAGGGAAGTTTAGTTGTCAGATAGTGTTGAGTGCTCATTGAAGATTTTTGGTCATAAATTTGCAATGGTTCCTAATAGCATGGGTTGTGGGCTCTCCTCCAGTAACATTCAGGTGCTTGGGTACAGGGATGTAGCAAGCACTTAGTTGAGTTTAAGAAGACTTGGGGTATCACTGGGAAAGTACGATAGAGGAAGATGAGGCAAAGGGAGTTAAGAATGTTTGAAAATGGAATGAAATGTGGAGTTGAGGGTAGGTAATGGGATCTGTGAGGACTCGAGGAAGTGGAGGACAGTGAACACATGGCTGGGTCAGTGGACTGGCAGTCTCAAAGGAGTGAGTTGGAAGGATGGGATGTGGTGATCAAGGGGTGCTTTGGTTGAGTTTTCAGGGTGTTTCTATCCTAGTATATGTCAGGCACTATTCTGGAGACAGAGGATGTCATGATGAATGGAACAGGTATCCATGACACGTGTAAGCTATGGCAGAAAACTGACAGGAAGCAAATAGACAACTAAACCTCACTGTATAATGTGTCAGATGATGATGAATACTAGGGACACAAATAAAGCAGAGAAGGAAAATAGAGTATTTAGGGAGGTCCTTGCAGTACTCTTGCCTGGAAAATCCCCTGGGCGGAGGAGCCTGGTGGGCTGCAGTCCATGCAGTCGCTAAGAGTCAGACACAACTGAGCGACTCTGCTTTCACTTTTCACTTGCATGCATTGGAGAAGGAAATTGCAACCCACTCCAGTGTTCTCGCCTGGAGAATCCCAGGGACGGGGGAGCCTGGTAGGAGGCCGTCTATGGGGTCGCACAGAGTCGGACACGACTGAAGTGACTTAGCAGCAGCATCAGTTGCAGTTAAAATAGGATATGAAAGGCTTTGCTGTGAAGGTGATATTTGAGCAAAGGATGGAAGAAAGGGGAAGAACACACAGCAGTATCTCAGGGGAATACAGTCCAGGTAGAATGACAACAGAGAATGAGGACTCTGAAGTGACAACATCCCTGGTGATTGAGGGAGCATCCAAGAGGGCAGTGGCTGGGATGAAGTGGCAGAGAGGAAAAGAGTAGAGAGGAAGTCAGAGGGATGATGGTGGTGGGGGTGAGGGTCAGAGCTCATGGAGCCTTGTACCAGAATGAGGAAGGCTTTGTAGATCATTGCAAAGGTTTGGCTTTTGTCTTGAGTAAGATGGGAAGCCATTGGATGGTTTGGCACAGAGATGAGACTTACCCTTAAAAGAATCACCGTACCTGCTGTGTTTGTTGAGAGGATGGAGAAGGGGGACAAGGACAGAGGGAGGAGAACAACCGGGAAGCTACTGCAATAATCTCAGTGGAAGATAGTAGTGGTTTTGAGTGGTAGTGCTAGAGACGATAAATTGTTGTCGAAATAGAGGGTTTGCCCATGGGTTGATATGCATTGTGTGTGTGAGAGAGAGAAGAATCAAAGGAGACTCTCAGAATTGTGGCCTAAGGCACTGAAGGATATTTACACAGGATATTATAGAATGGATCTTTACACAGGTGGCCAAAATTGTGAAGGAATCCAGTGTGGTTTAAGATCAGATTTAATTTTGACTATGTCAGGGTTGAGATTCCTCTTAGATTTATGAGCAGACATGTGGAACAAGCAGTTGGGTAGACAGGACTAGATTCAAAATCCTGAACTCTGAATCAGTTATCTTTTATCCAGAAGGTAAAAAATTTGGAAGATATCCCAAGCCATGAGACTGTGTAAGATCTGTGAGAGAATGTGTGTAGAGGAGAGAAGAGGCTGAAAAATCTGAGGGGCCCTCCTGTTTTTAGAGGTCAGGGAGCTGAGGAAAAATCAGTAAAGGTTACTGAGAAGAAGTGTCCAGCACTGTAGGAGGAAAATAAGGACAGAGTGGCGAGGGCATGGGAGATAAGGGTGTAATTGTTGGCAATGATGAGGTCTAGCGTATGATGATGTGAGTAGGTGATTGAGAGGAGGAGGAGGGAAAGCTCTCCTTAGGGAGGGCGGGGAGCCAAGTGTCAGGATGTCGGTGACTCTAGGGTTGGTGACAGGATTGTGATGAGAGGTAGGCAGTAACCCATGGATTGACATCCTCCTGTGACCCCACTGACTACGTGGGACGGGGAGGACTTCAGAGGTGGTAAAGTTTGATGATTTGCTTCCAAAAAGCTAGGATTTTTGAATGAGGAAGGACCAACATCCAAGGAGTTGCAAAGGGGAGCCAGGTAGACATTTGCTCCTCTCCCTGGCCTTGAGGTTTTTGGGGAATAGGAGATGCACAGGCTTGGATGCACAGGAGAGGATGGCTGGAAGTAGGAGCCCCAGGGGGCAGCCTGGCTCCCTTTCGCAGGAAGAGACCTTTAGAAAAGGAAGAAGCTGTGGGCCAGGTTGCTATCTACAGTCAGTTCCTAGGAACAGCGTGGAAGGGTTTGGGTTTGGGGTTAGGATCAGGTAATACTTGGACGGTGAGGGATGATTTGTTGGTGACCAAGGTGAAAGTGCATGCTGTGGGGGAGAGTGGGGGGTGGGGATGCTGGCTGTGAGGCATTTGGGGTTGGGGCAGAGCAGCAGGGGCCGGAGGTCCAGCCTAAGGCTGAAGATGCTATGGCAGCCAGGAAAGCAAGATGATTGAAGACCAGCCTGAGGCTGGTCACACNGGGGTGGGGATGCTGGCTGTGAGGCATTTGGGGTTGGGGCAGAGCAGCAGGGGCCGGAGGTCCAGCCTAAGGCTGAAGATGCTATGGCAGCCAGGAAAGCAAGATGATTGAAGACCAGCCTGAGGCTGGTCACACCAGGATGGGTAAGGTGGTGGAGAGCAGAGTAAATCTCTCTAGGATGGCTAATTATAGTAATGCTATAGTCATCACCATTGAGGGAAATTTATCAACAGCTAGGTCAAAGACTTAGTGGAGTTTATCTGCAACTGGGCCAAAGAGTGATGACGAGTTACTTTTCATCCCAACCCACTGACTATACCAGTAAGTGTTGACAAACAAACTTTTGCTAATGAAATGAAGAGAAGCTGGAGAGATCTGGAAATGAAAGATGTGTGCCTTTTATAATTCCAGGAAAGGGCCAGATCATTTTTACATTTGTAAGTGTGGGATAAAAAGTCAGAGTTTAAGGAGTCATTACCATAATTCCAGCTTGGGAAGTTTTGTCCAAATCTACCCTTTCATTGAATACATGGATCTAAAGGCTGCAAATGACTTTTCTGTGTCATTTATTCATTATTATTTTTATGAAAATGAAAATCACTGTGATTCATACTGAAACACAGACACACATATATCCACATACAAACCCACTCTATAATCTTGCTGAATAATCACATGCACAACCTCATTTCAGGCATAAAAGACTTTTTTTTTTTTAATTAAATTAATTAATTAATTTATTTTTAAATTTAACTTTACAATACTCTATTGGGTTTGCCATACATCGACACGAAAGACTTGTTTTGAGGGTAGAATGAAATAATGCATTATCCCTAGGGCCGTCACTGAGTAAGACTGTAATGAACATTTCCACATTACTTTCTTTCTTGCATCTTCAAATAGAACATATGGCTTAATGATTTGGAGTGAGTCAGTTTAAGACATTAGGTGTCTTTGCCACTAACCATGAATTTCTCAGGGACAAATGTTCATATTCGTATCTTCAGTGCCTAGAATAGTGCCTGGCACACAGTGGTCATTCAGTGAGTGTTTCTTGGGATGAAGCAGAGTCTGCTCCCTGAACATTACTACATCTATTTCCCATGTTCACTTTCCAGGTATGTTCCCAAGTAATTTACTAAGGGTTCCTACAGCCAATGAAACATCAGTTCAGTTCCGTTCAGTTCAGTTCAGTTGCTCAGTCGTGTCCGACTCTTTGCGACCCCATGAATCGCAGCACGCCAGGCCTTCCTGTTCATCACCATCTCTCAGAGTTCACTCAGACTCACGTCCATTGAGTCCATGATGCCATGCAGCCATCTCATTCTCGGTCGTCCCCTTCTCCTCCTGCCTCCAATCCCTCCTATCATCAGAGTCTTTTACAATGAGTCAACTCTTTGCATGAAGTGGCCAAAGTACTGGAGTTTCAGCTTTAGCATCATTCCTTCCAAAGAAATCCCAGGGTTGATCTCCTTCAGAATGGACTGGTTGGACCTCCTTGCAATCCAAGGGACTCTCAAGAGTTTTCTCCAACACCACAGTTCAAAAGCATCAATTCTTCGGCGCTCAGCCTTCTTCACAGTCCAACTGTCACATCCACACATGACCACAGGAAAAACCATAGCCTTGACTAGACGGACCTTAGTCGGCAAAGTAATGTCTCTGCTTTTCAATATGTTATCTAGGTTGGTCATAACTTTCCTTCCATACATTTTACCAATCCCATTCATGAAAGGAAATCATCCTGGACCTGTCTCTTATACACATCTAGAGAAGCTGGAGAGATCTGGAAATGAAAGATGTGTGCCTTTTATAATTCCAGGAAAGGGCCAGATCATTTTTACATTTGTAAGTGTGGGATAAAAAGTCAGAGTTTAAGGAGTCATTACCATAATTCCAGCTTGGGAAGTTTTGTCCAAATCTACCCTTTCATTGAATACATGGATCTAAAGGCTGCAAATGACTTTTCTGTGTCATTTATTCATTATTATTTTTATGAAAATGAAAATCACTGTGATTCATACTGAAACACAGACACACATATATCCACATACAAACCCACTCTATAATCTTGCTGAATAATCACATGCACAACCTCATTTCAGGCATAAAAGACTTGTTTTTTTTTTTTAAATTAAATTAATTAATTAATTTATTTTTAAATTTAACTTTACAATACTCTATTGGGTTTGCCATACATCGACACGAAAGACTTGTTTTGAGGGTAGAATGAAATAATGCATTATCCCTAGGGCCGTCACTGAGTAAGACTGTAATGAACATTTCCACATTACTTTCTTTCTTGCATCTTCAAATAGAACATATGGCTTAATGATTTGGAGTGAGTCAGTTTAAGACATTAGGTGTCTTTGCCACTAACCATGAATTTCTCAGGGACAAATGTTCATATTCGTATCTTCAGTGCCTAGAATAGTGCCTGGCACACAGTGGTCATTCAGTGAGTGTTTCTTGGGATGAAGCAGAGTCTGCTCCCTGAACATTACTACATCTATTTCCCATGTTCACTTTCCAGGTATGTTCCCAAGTAATTTACTAAGGGTTCCTACAGCCAATGAAACATCAGTTCAGTTCCGTTCAGTTCAGTTCAGTTGCTCAGTCGTGTCCGACTCTTTGCGACCCCATGAATCGCAGCACGCCAGGCCTTCCTGTTCATCACCATCTCTCAGAGTTCACTCAGACTCACGTCCATTGAGTCCATGATGCCATGCAGCCATCTCATTCTCGGTCGTCCCCTTCTCCTCCTGCCTCCAATCCCTCCTATCATCAGAGTCTTTTACAATGAGTCAACTCTTTGCATGAAGTGGCCAAAGTACTGGAGTTTCAGCTTTAGCATCATTCCTTCCAAAGAAATCCCAGGGTTGATCTCCTTCAGAATGGACTGGTTGGACCTCCTTGCAATCCAAGGGACTCTCAAGAGTTTTCTCCAACACCACAGTTCAAAAGCATCAATTCTTCGGCGCTCAGCCTTCTTCACAGTCCAACTGTCACATCCACACATGACCACAGGAAAAACCATAGCCTTGACTAGACGGACCTTAGTCGGCAAAGTAATGTCTCTGCTTTTCAATATGTTATCTAGGTTGGTCATAACTTTCCTTCCATACATTTTACCAATCCCATTCATGAAAGGAAATCATCCTGGACCTGTCTCTTATACACATCTAGAGAAGCTGGAGAGATCTGGAAATGAAAGATGTGTGCCTTTTATAATTCCAGGAAAGGGCCAGATCATTTTTACATTTGTAAGTGTGGGATAAAAAGTCAGAGTTTAAGGAGTCATTACCATAATTCCAGCTTGGGAAGTNTACATTTTACCAATCCCATTCATGAAAGGAAATCATCCTGGACATATGTCTTCAATGAATTAGTGTTTATTAAATACTGATTATTATTATCCAACATCTGAGTCAAAGTGCAGGCAGTAGCTCCAGTCTACACATCGTAATCTGAATTAAAACAATAGTATTTTATTGTTCTGACATCTGTGATGTTAGGGACATAAATACATATAGTGAGGCTCATGTGATACAGGGAGAGCAATGGTTAAACGGCAAGGGACTTGGCTGCCTTAGTGAGATGGGGATGGGGAGTTTAGGTGGAAGGTGCTCATCACGGGAAAGGTAATAAGTTCTTCCAGACAAACTGTAGAATACACACATTCAGAGAGACTGCTTAGAGAGAAAAGAAAGCTCCAAGCCTACAGCAACAGAAAAAGAATTCCTTCCTAGGGCAGTACCTGCAGCAATGTCTGGTGAAGAACATGCTATAGACTGAATATTTCATCTTCCCAAATGCAAATGTTGAAACTTAATTCCTAGTGTTATTGATAATGATATTGATATCAAATAATGATATTTGGAAATGGGGCATATGGGAGGTGATTAGGTCAAGAGGGTGGAGCCTTCACACATGGAGTTAGTGCCCTTAAGAGGCCCCAGATAGCTCCCTTGCCCCTTCTGCTGTTGAAGAACACAGTGAAAAGACAGCCAATTATGAGCCAGGAAGTGGTCCCTCATTAGGCATCAAATCTGCTGATGCCTTGACCTTGGACTTCTCAGCCTCCAGAACTGTGAAAAATAAATGTTTGCTGTTTATAAGCCACCCAGTCTATAGTATTCTGTTATAGCAGCCCAAACAGACTAAGACAGCATTAGAGCAAATGTTATGCTTTAAGTGTAGTTGATAAATAGACATCCTTTACTTGGACTTGAAGCCACTAGAGTCAGAGACTGAGAATTTCCTTCAAATTCTGTTAGAGTTGTAATGTAAAGAAACCTCAGGGTGGAGAGCAGTGCTGGATGCATAAGAGCACTTCAGAGGAGCTTGATTCAACAGAGGCCTCAGCACAGGACCAGGCAAGAGCGTTTCACAGACGCTAAGGATGTCCACTTGTCCCTGGTGAGGAGGAACTGGGAACAATGATTAGAATCTCACCATTGAGTCTTGCTGATACACTTGGACAGGTGTGCGTGCGTGCGTGCTAAGTTGCTTCAGTCGTGTCCAACTCTTAGGAATCCTATGGACTGTAGCCCGCCAGACTCTTCTTTCCATGGGATACTCCAGGCAAGAATACTGGAGTGGGTTGCCATGCCCTCCTCCAGGGGATCTTCCCAACCCAGGGACCGAAAGTGCATCTCTGTCTCCTGCATTGAGAGGCAGGTTCTTTACCACTAGCACCACCTGGAAAGCCCCAAACCCAGGCACAAAAGTTAATTATTTACAATTCTTATTTTAAAATTCTATCAGCCATTTCTTTTATATTTTTCCCCTGAACTTTTCAGCTAAATAACTTTATCAGATCATGTAGCCGAATGTCCTTAGGCTTAAGCGATAGATGCTGAACAATTTAGAGATGAAATGTCATGATTTTTGCAGATTACTTCCAAGTCATGCACATACATAGAAAAAGCAAGTATGACACTACATTTTGAATTGTAACTCTCTTCTTCAAGCTTTTTTTTTTTTTTTTTTAATAGGTTTAAAAATCTCCTACTAACAAGTTAGAGGTTGGGAGAAAAAGTCCACTTCATATTGGTACAGACAGGTATCTGGACTAGCATTTCTCACTTGTCAGTTTTCATCAAGATTTGGCTTCCCATATGATCAAGCCAAATTCTTCCCCAGTGGCTTGGTGGTAAAGAATCCGTCTGCAATGCAGGAGACATGGGTTCAATCCCTGGGTTAGAAAGATCCCTTGGAGAAGAAATGGCTACTCACCTCTGTATTCTTGCCTGGGAAATCCCATGGACGTGGGCTAAGTCTGCAGGGTCTCAAAGAGTTGGAGACTGAACGACTTAACAACAACAACATGATGAAGCAAAATTGGCAACAGCTATGACAGAACATTATCTTACAGGGCTATTGGCTTTGTTGTTGGTTTAGTTCATTCATTCATTCAGCAAGTGTTTGTTGAGTGACTATTATATGTGAGTCACAAGATTCTAGGTTCTGGCTAGATAACAGGAGGAAAAATACATTCTTTCTCCTATGCAAATATGTTAACTACTATTTAACAAAAATGCCCTTTACAGAAAGAAAATCTTTTGCAATCTATAGATTTATCTTTAAGAATGTTTGTCCTTAAAACATGATTCTATTAAATGTCCTTCCCAAATTTATATATTATAAGAAAAATGGTGAGTTTCTCTGGAAGAGCATAATAAAACACACTTTATGTCTCTCTTTATGGTTTTCTGGCTCCTTTATTTTAGGATTTTGCCTCAGGGAGAAAGACTAAACTTGCGAGTCCTGAGAGTATCAGAGGCAGAAAAATAGGGAAAGTCTTCAGTTTATATTAAATGAGAAGGTGTACAGAGGCCTGTCACGCTGCAGTCCATGGGGTCACAAAGAGTCAAATATGGCTGAGCGACTGAACTGAACTGAACAGTGATTGGGCTCAGTAATTATTATTATTTATTATTGCTATCTATTTATTTGTGACTGCACAGAGTCTCTGTGTGGGGGCTACTCTTCCTTATGGCACACAGGCTTCTCATTCTGGTGGCTTCTCTTGTTGTGGAGCACGGGCTCTAGGTGTGTAGGCTTCAGGAGTTGCAGCCCGTGGACTCAATAGTTGTGGCACATGGGCTTAGTTGCTCTGTGGTATGTGAGATCTTCCTGGACTAAGAATCGAATCTGTGTCCCCTGAATTGGCAGGCAGATTTTAACCAGGGAAGTCCTTAGTAATTATTTTAACAGACTAATGGGACAACCAGAATGAAATAAGTAATAACCTATGCACAATGCTCCCTCAGATACGTGTGGCTGTTTTCTCACTTACTCCTGAAGAGCAGCAAGCCAGAAAAATTTACCCCTGCCTGTTTTTAGGTCTGTTGTGACGTCCCCATCAAAGGACAAACGATACCCTTCCAAATAATGTCTTTAATTTGCCAGATTTCATATCCCAAGGAACCTCCTAAAAATGCATCTGACTTTCCCCATTTCTGCGTTCTTCCTGTAATGGGCCAGAAACAGATCTACCCCCTACCAGGAACTGAAGAGTTTTTGATTGAAGAATACGGGAAACAATGATTGCTATGTTGGGCTTATATATTTTGTTTGCAAAATAATGGGTTTTAGGTTAAATTGAGGCAGGTGTGCAAATGTTCTGGTGAAGTCCATTGCCACCTCCCTCCCACCCTTCGACAGCACACCATAAAAAGAGTCTGATGATAGTTGTCACCAGCATCAGTAATTGTAACAAGGGCCTGGAATATCAATCACAGGGAAGACAAGCATTTTGATAGCATTAATCAGAGCTGGCTTCCTCCTGCAAATCGTGCCAGCGCGCTTGGATCCCTGCCTGTTCCCATTGTGTTCTGTCGCGTGGTTTGGATGCAGATCCTTTCCCCCTTCCCTACCATGGCCATCACGAAATTGGGGAATTAACTCAGAGCAGAGTTGTGGTAGTTTGGATGTGAAGGTAAATACAAATGGAGAAATTTCAAATTATTGAGAAGAACAAACAACCCTTGTTATGAAACATTAGCTGGCAAATGCAATAGACACGTACAATGGACAGAAATTACGGGTGATTTCCCATACTGGCCTAAAGAAAAGATGGTCACAGGCTACAAGGCCTGTGGATAATATCCCCAGGAAGAGATTTTAGGTTTTTCCCTTTCAGCAACCACACCAATGTGTCGAGTCTCATGATTTTGGGTAATAGTCTGCCATCACTCATAAAAAGAGTTTATAGGAAACGATATGCTTGGATTTCTTCAGTTATCATCCTGAGCTGTTCTGTGCAACTTTAGAGATGCTGTGTGGGCTGATTCAATCTTTGCGTTTCACTTTATTGCTGGGGAGATCTTCTTTCAGATGTGTGATCTATTTGCTGTGCTCTGCCAAGTCACTTCTGTTGTGTCTGACTCTTTGCAACTCTATGGATGGTAACCCACCAGGCTCTTCTGTCCATGGGATTCTCCAGGCAAGAATACTAGAGTGGATTGCCATGCCCTCCTCCAGGGGATCTTCCTGACCCTGGATCAAATCTGCATCTTTTATGTCCCTGCATTGGCAGGCATTTTCTTTACCACTAGCGCCACCTGAGAGGCCTCATGGAATCTATACAGGTCTATTTGTTTATTTTAGGTCCCACTTGGACAGTAGGATCTAAATGATAGTCCAGAGCATGGCTAGAAAATTTAAACACTTCAGCACTGGAATTTCCCAAAATAATACATGGCTTTACATATTGCTTGAATTCAAGTAATGACATAATTTTCTATTAAGAGGAGAAAATGAAACAAAGAAGGTAAGTTTTCAAAGGATCACATGTCAGTGAAAGATAATGGGTTAGAACCAAAAAATCTGCCCACTCAGTTGGAAACTTCATTCTAACTTCCTCTGTCAAGGTGCTACTTCTCTTGGATCTATTCAAAGAGGATGGTAAAAAGAGTCCATGAGCCCAAGAAGCAGGAGCAATGCTTTTTATACTCTCTGCCCTCACATCAAGTACATTGTATACAAAAAATTCTAATATTATATACCTTTTCATTGGATTAAAACCACTGAAACAGAAAAAGAATCCATCTACCATAAGCCCATGTATACATATTTATATGTATACCTACACAAAGCCAAAATAAATGGTTGAAAAATGAGAAATTCAACTCACTGGCTGATTTGTCTAAATGCTGTCAAAGAGTCATTTTGATTAATATTTTTTCACTGAATTGACTGATATTTTTTAGTGACTAGAATGAACTGAGATATTATATAGACATCTCATATATGGAATTGCTACAACTCCTTGGAATATTAATTGATCAACTTTTGCCATAAAGGATAACAATCTATGTTAGAGATAGCTCACATAAACAAATTACTATCCTTTAGGACATAAGCTGGCTAATGAATTTTCCAGGGAACTCCAAGTCTTACAAACTATTATTAATTAGTGGTAAGTAAAAATGTGTCTGAATTTCAAATGTTTGAGTTTCTTATGCCTTTTATTTCATAAGAAGGGATTCATTTTCTCTAAGTGCTAATAAATAATTACCTTTAAGACAGAGTCTAAATTGGACCTTTTCTTATGACTTTGCTTCTTGTTCTTTCCCGCACTAATAAAAATCACTCTTTCATAGACTTCGGAAAGGATAATTAAACCATTATGAAAGAAAATTCTACCCTCAAATTATATTTACCTTAATTTGAAAAAAAGATAAGGAAAGTATAGAGGAAAACTGAAGAACAGGTAGAAACAGCTAATGGGACTTATAGTCCATAGTGATCATTATATGTAGTCTTGTATTTCCAAGAAATTGTAGTTTTAAAAAATTAACATAGCTCATGTATTAATATTAATGTTTTCTCCCCAGGGGCCTCCCCTCTCAGGGCCCACATGGCTCCATCCTGGCTGAGCTTTCCCTGTCCTGTTTGGGCAATCAGTGCCTCCGTGGCTTTGTTTCTTTGATGAGTTCTGTTTTCTGAATGGCAAGTTTAGACTTTAAATCTTCCACCTGAATTATTACAAGAGAGATTTGGTAATTAAGTTCTAACAAGATTTAAATGATATTAGAAACAGTCAGTTAAAAGGAAACACAGCCTTGGGCTTTGTTGTGAATTTGTATAATTATTTTTAGTCCTCTAGAGGATGCATAATTATGTTTCTGTATTTATAAAACTACTGCCTCTGAGGCACCAAAATGAATTTTACAGTATGCTGATTTGCATATTAATGTTATTCTTTGTATATCAAAATTTCTTTGGCTGAAAAAAAAAAAAGGTTTTCCAGGGAATTTTCAAAGTAACCACTAGGAGCATAAAGTCTTTTGATCTGTGCATCTGACAAAATCACTACTCAGGGAGAAAGTTTGATAGTCCAAGAATAGAAGAAATATAAGAAAGATATATAAAACTAAACCTCAACTTTAATATGATCTTCACTTGGAAAGGGGTACAGTGATATAAGCCAGGAATAATAGCCAGTAACACTGATTGAGTACTTATTATTGGCTAAGTGAGATCTAGTCACTTCACATGCTTCATACAGTGATGGTATGAGGTAGATACTATTATTTTTCCCATGTCAAAGGTGGGGAAAACTGAGGCTCAGAGAAATTAATGGCTTAAGGACACATAGCCAGTATTTTAACCTAGGCAGGTTGATGCTTGAGTTTTAACAATTATACTATGTTGTCTTCTGAATAGAAGTGTAAGGAAGCATTAGGGCCTCTTTCTACTCTGATGGAGAAACCATTTTCCTGTGAAACAGACAAGACTACCCTTGCCTCCTTCATGCTGGGTCCACACTGAAGGTTGGAAACACCACTTAATTCAGGCCTGTGTGCCCACTTTTTGCTGCATGCACTTTCTTATCTGTTTTATAAGAAAGTACTCTCTCTGCACCAGATTTTAAGCTCCTCCATAGCAGAAGCTGAAATCATTGTTTCCTTCTCTGCTTTTTCTTGCACTTAGGATTCAGATTTAGAGGGACTGCTTATTAAATGAAAATAGACAGTGAGTCTGTCTCTGTCCATTTGGGCTGCTGTAATAAAAGTACCATAGACCGAGGGCTTAAACAACTAACATTTATCTCTCGTAGTTCTGGAGACTTGGAAGTCCAAGATCAAGATACCAGAAGACTCTGAGTCTGGGGAGAACCTGCTCCCTTGTTCATAGCTGGCCATCTTCTTGATCTGTCCTCACAAGGTGGAGGGGTGAGGAAACTCTCTGAGGTCTCTTTTCTAAGAGCACGGATCTCATTCATGGGAGCCCTACCTTTATGATCTCACCATCTTCTGCAGCCCCCATCTCCTGACAGCATCATATTGGGAATTATTCAACATGAATTTTGGGAGGATACAAACATTCTGTCCATAGTAGAGTCCCAGGAGACATCTGAGGTCTTTCTTCTGGTAGAGTAGTTATTTTTCATATTGTGGTAAAATACACAGAACACAGCATATAATTAACCATCTAGCCATATGTAAGTAAACGGTTTAGTGTCATTAAGTACATTTTCACTGCTGTGCCACCATCACCACCAACTATCTCCAGAACTCGTTCATCTTCCCAAACTAAAACTCCACAGAACTATTCCCCATCCCTCCTCCTCCAGTCCCTGGCGAACACCGTTCTACTTTCTGTCTCAGTGAATTTTAACTACTTACGGAACCTCACCTCACTAGTGATAGTATTAAACTGAAGGTAATTTTTACTTGAGGTTCAATCTGGAACATTTAAACGCAGGACAGTATGCTTCTGTTTTCTTATGTTCATACTGTGAACAGGAAGTGTTTGGAGCTAGGAAGAGTCCGAGGTGGGTCTGAGGGGTGTAGGTGGGGTGTTGCCCACTTTGTAGGCTGGAGGTGCAGCAGGGGGTGAGCTCTGGGGCTTTTCTGAAGGCTTTGGGGGAGGGGTGCCCAGGAAATCCGGGCTCCCTGACTGCAGTTCTCACCAGCATTGACCTGTGTGGAGAGATACATGTTTTAGCAATGAGTAAAAGGAAGAGAGGGGCTTTCCCGGTGGCTCAGATGGTAAAGAATCTGCCTGCAATGCAGGAGATCTGGGTTTGATCCCTGAGTCAGGAAGATGCCTGGAGAAGGGAGTGACAACCCACTCCAGTATTCTTGTCTGGAGAATTCCATGGACAGAGGAGCCTGGTGAGCTACAGTCCATAGGGTCGCAAGGTGTTGGGTATGATGGAAGCAGCTTAGCGCGCGCGCACACACACACAGCCCAAACGGGGAGTAAAATTGCCGGGGAGAGAGCCATTCCCATGCTCCCCAATCAGACCAGATGTAGTGGTGACAGCCTAGGCCGTGGACAGCAAGGGTGTGGACAGTGAGTGGTCAGAATGAGCCCAGGTGGGGAGGCTGAAATGGAGGACTCCCTGGGGCCCGTTTCACACAAGGAGGCTGCAGCCCGGGGCTCTGCTGGGAATAGCTTCCTGAGGGCTAACCCACAGTGCTGTTGGCTGTTAGGGTCATGTGCTATTATAATTGGTTATGTATACTGTGTATATTATGTATATTGTAAAGTGGAGTATTTCCTGCCATATCAGTAAACAAGGAAGTCACAGCCATAGTGATTTCGGGGCTCCATATTTCTGAACCCAGAGGGCACCCAGAAAGAACAGTGTCTCCAATCCAGCAGCTGTCAGCTGCCGCCACTCCCTATAGTGACCAAGGAACTAAGGATGTAATAAAATCAAGAAGCAGGATGCTGGCCCCAGATAGGTGAGGTGCATATGAAAGGAATGATTTCAGTAGGCCCAGATGCGTGCATCTTCCCATACTTAGAAAAGAGCCCTAAATCCCTTAACTTGAGATACTTGGTTTTCCTTAATTGACAATAATCTTTAAAAAATAATTTATCTATTTTTAATTGAAAGATAATTGCTTTACAATATTGTATTAGTTTCTACCATATATCAACATGAATCAGCCATAGGTATATGTATGTCCCTTCCCTCCTGACCCTCTCTCCAACCTCATTCCCCATCCCACCCTCTAGAATAATCTTTTGGTGTTCAGACTATTTGCCCCTTGCTGCAGACTTCTGTATAACCTGACTCCTCCCCCTGCCTCCTCAGAACACATCTCTCAGGGTCCCTTGAGATATTGACTCCTAGGCTTGAAGTCCTAGAATTCCCAATAAAGCAACTCTCTACTTTTAGGTTGTGGCTATATTTTGTTACCTGCTTTTTTGGCTATATTTTGTTACCACCTTTTGTTAGTGCTCCCAACATAACTATGAGATGGTCAGTTTATTGGTCTTTTACGGGTGATCATGACCTAATTTAAAGATATCACTTGCCCAAAGATATAGCTTCAAATAGCAGAGCAAGGATCTTAACCCTGGTCTGACTTCAAGGTCTTTCCACTGTCACCCTGTTGTTTCCAGGACTAAGAAAGAAGTTGTAAATTGTGTTATCTATCCCACTAACTTTTCTAGTTGAGGTGAGAACTAGAAAATTGGTCTCTGAGGAATCTGAGGTTCTACACTGTTGCTGCTGCTGCTAAGTCACTTCAGTCGTGTCCGACTCTGTGCAACCCCATAGACGGCAGCCCACCAGGCTCCCCCATCCCTGGGATTCTCCAGGCAAGAACACTGGAGTGGGTTGCCATTTCCTTCTCCAATGCATGAAAGTGAAAAGTCAAAGTGAAGTCGCTCAGTCGTGTCCGACTCTTAGTGACCCCATGGACTGCAGCCCATCAGGCTCCTCTGTCCTTGGGATTTTCCAGGCAAGAGTACTGGAGTGGGGTGCCATTGCCTTCTCCGTCTACACTGTTGCTATAGAGCTATGCAGACTTAGTAGAGAAGGGATGGCTAATAGGCATTATGTGGCCCAAGCTCTTCATATCCATGGGACAGGGCTGGCCAGAGCCACCCAGGGCTGGTTATAAAGCTAAAACCAGAACTCTACTCCAAAGTCCTGATCCATGCCCTTCTCTTATGTAAAAAAGGAGAGCACTCAATATTGGTTTCCTCTGTCATTGAGAAGCAAAGTTGATCTTTAACGTCTTCCATTTCTGTTACCAATATCCAATGCACACCAGGCACCTCTGTAACAGCCTGCTTTCAGCTGGTTGTCCTTTAACATCTAAAAGGAGATAAGCTACTAAGAAAAATGTTAGCTTATAATACTTTTAACCTTTCAAGTTCTCGTTATAGGGACCTTTGCCTTTTAACTGGAGACTGTTAAGATTTTTCTGAATCCAAGAAAGTATATTTTATAATGAGAGAATTACAAGCAGTAGAACAGTCTATTCTGGGCAGTGTTCCTCTTGTAATTATACTCATCAATCTGCTTCTAAGACTGTGCTAGGGAGCTCAAGTCACTACTTACAGGACCTTAGAAAAGTTGCACAACCTCTGTGAGCCTCAGTGCTCTGCTCTGTCAAAAATCACATTAACAACATTTACCTTGGGGTCGTGAGAAGGACATGAATGTGTTAGGTAAAGTGCCGAAAACAGCAGCCTAATAAATGTTGCATCATTTTTTCTTCTCTCTCAGAGCCCCTGTGAAGGCAGTTTGTGAAGAGCTGTGCTGATTGCAAACCCATTTTCTAACCTAGCTCCAGTTGTACCTTTCGCTGCATGACATTTTATTTCTTATTTGCACAGGAGGAAATAGCAGTCTAGGGTTAGACAGATGGCCTGGTTTATGGCTTAGTTTCACTGCCCCCAAGTGTGCGTCCTGAGCCTCCACTGCTAGGGTGACCACTCCGCGGCCTACTTTGTCCAGCACTGAGGGGTTTCCAGGACAGGAACTGCCATGTTAAACCTGGGAGCATCTCAGGCAAACTGGGACAGACTGGTCACCCCACCTAGAACTGCTATGTTAAAGATACAGGCCTCCCTGCTTTTCTAAGACAAGTACCCTGGGCTCCCATACTTCTTTTCTCGGTGGGGAGGTGAGAACGGTGATTATTCTGTGCCTGTACAAGCAATGGGAGACTTTACTCCAACCAGCGGGGACCGGGAGAGTAAATCTCAAGCAAAATTGCTGACTGGACATTTTAATTCCATCCAGGTGCAAAAAAACTTATCTTAGATATTCTCCTTATAGAAATCATCATCATCATTATGTATGATTACACTTATATGAGGCGCTTGGGGTAATGAAATTCATAGATGGAAAGTAGAATAGTGATTTCTGAGGGCCAGGGAAAGGAGGGAGTTAGTATTTAATGGCTACAGAGTTTCAGCTGGGGAAGATGGCAGTTCTGGAGATGGACTGTGGTGATGGTTGTATAGCATTATGAAGGTTTTTAGTATCACCAAACTGTGCACTTATAAATGGTACACAGTTTACTTATAAACTGGTAAATGTTATGTGTATTTTACTACAGTGAAAAAAAAGATAAATAGATCGAATTGTTTGTATTTACCAAAAAGCTTCTGATTTGGTGCTGCCTCCGCCAGTCTTAAGCAGTCACCTCTGTTTGACTACTGCAGTTGTGAATACATTTTTCTTCTTGTCGATGGGCAGATTTATGTACAAAGGAGAACTTTTTGGGTCACTGGAGTCACAGCTAGGAAAATAGCTTCTTTGTCGGCTTTTAAAGATGCTGAAGGGACTGAGGAATTTCTTATAAACACTTGGCCTCTTTATAAATGAGAGAGTAAAGTCTCTGAGAATCAAAGATCTGAAGTTTTTAGAACTCATTTTCAGATCTTTTCATTTCCAGATCAATTCCCTCTACAGACAGGCCCGTCTTGGTCAGGCTGGGTAAATGGGAGAGCATGGCGAGGGGACGCTCTCCTTTCCTAAGGGTTTCATGGTCAGTGACTCAGGTAGCTTCATCTGTGCTCTTGTGCACCAAGGAAATACGGGCACTGCTCTAAGTGTTCTCTTGAGAAACAGAACGCAAACGGGAAGTAAACAGTTTCTGCAAATTCTCAGCACTCGATATTTAAACAGTTCCCTTTCACACATCCCCCACCGGCTGCCTGAGGTTAGACCAGCTGCTGATACCATTTGCTGACTTGAAAGACTTGTGTAAAAACCATTCCAATCATCAACAGTAAAGATTAAGAGACATAAAATGTTGTCAGTGATGGCTTGGATTTTTCAGAAATACATTACTAAGAAACTGATGTCCTGAATTTGATCAGTAACAGCAATGCATGCAAATGCTTCTGGACCCCCTTCTTAAAACCACTAAATTAGGTCTTGGGAAACCAATTTGTTTCAAACCACTCAATGTTAGAAAAGTCTTCCCCAGCTCTGAGTAGGTCTCTGTCAAGCCTGCATGTGCCCAGCACTATCTCTATTCTGGACATTGCCATCTTGGAGTAATAGATCATTAATGTCCCGGACGTGGGTGATGCATTGCTCCGATGTGTCAGAACAACAGCTGGCTGGGTTTCTCTGCGCTGGGTGCACAGCAACAGCTGATTGCTATGATGGATGACATGCGTGTGCAGCCTATTGCTGTAATACATCAAGACACAGCACCAATTTGAAGGTGAATTAGTCAAAAGATGGAGTTCCCACAAGTTCCGAACCCAAGGAAAGGAATCCTCTTTAATTATAAAATGAAAGACAAAGTAGTTGGCATGAGGTTTAGCAACTGTCAAAAGCAGGGCTGTTTCTAAGATGTAATTCACATGAAGTGTGCAGCAAGCCCAGATGAGGGTTGATCATTGCTCTGATCATTGAACATTTCTCATGTTGATCATTGAACATTTCTCAAGGTGTGATTCACATCCTCTATCAGCACATTGCCCCCGCTGGAGCAGCTGGACCAAAGTTGGGACATATTTTTTCCATGTCCCTTTATAGAGACTTTCTAAAACCAGCCCTGCTATGAAAAATCAGATTCTCTCTGTCCAAAGGTCAAGCATTCTTTTCATCTCTTTCTCTGCCCTGGATCCTTTTGCTCCAAGTCTACACAGGACAGAATGAAACTAGAAAATGATAAGGTCTGTGTCACTCTACCTCACATGAGGTTGTTTAGCCCTTTGACATTCATTCACTCAGTTATTCATTCAGTAAGTATGAATTGAGCATTAAACTTCTTAAGATATTTCAATTGCAAATGATAATTTAAAAACTGCAGTGGTTAAAAAGTAAGGACGTGTAGTAGTTCACATAATGAGATGTCCAGAAAAGACAGTTTCAGGATGGAGCAATGCTTGGCTCAATGACACTGTTGAGGATACAGGTTTTTTCCCATCTTTATGTTCTGCCATCTGATTTTTGTGTTTAGGCCTTTACCTTCATGGTTGCACAATGGCTGCTGCAGTTCCAGCCATCACATGTAGACATAACAACATTGATCCATGGAAGACACAGGAGGACATTCTCTCACATTCTTACGAGTGAGGAAGGCTTTTTCAGAAGCCCATATCGGACTTCCCTTCAAGCCTCAATGGCCATAATTATGTTCTTTTACAGAGTTGGACACAACTGATGCGACTTAGCAGCAGCAATAGCAGCAACCATGTCCAAACCATCACTGGTAAGGAGAATGAGATTGTCATAAATGGCAGGATAGATAGAACCTGTCCTCACTGAAGGCCACGAATGGTTGGCAGATGGTGAATAAAACTGAGGCTTTGAAACAAGGAAGAAGAGAGATGGGTGTGTGCTGGTTGGAGGGCAATTTATGGTGTCAGCTAAAAGCTTCTAGCTCTGAAGCCCAGGGAAAGCCTTTCCTAATATCCTTGGTAGCCTCCAGAGGGCAGGTTGGGTTGATGTAGTGATGCTCCACCCAGTTCCCCCTTTGGAAATAAAAACCTTATTCTACCAGCTTTTGGACACCCTCAACCAATATCTCCCTGCTAAAGAAAATGCTCTTGCTCAAGGTCATGCTCTTTCCAGGCTCAGCCTTTATCCAGTGATCAATCAACACAAGGATAGAAAACTGTGATCCCTGGTTTCACTGGAACAACTCTGAAAGGTCATTCCAACTTCAGGGCTCCTGGTGACAAGGACTTCCTTGTGTCTGCATCCTAACTCAGTGTCTGCTGCTCAGCCCTCTTCCTCTATCCTCATGTATTGATACCAAGGACATGCTGCTTGCTGATCTCCATTTCAGACTCTGCTTTCTGGGAAATCTCTTCCTGACCTTAACTGTCTCTTTGGACTCTGTAACATGGAACTACCCAGAGAGCTGGCTGGTTTTCCAAGCCAGACACTCAGTGATTTGGAACATCACTAATAGGTAGCTGAGTCCTGGATACACTGAAGATTCTAATCTGCTGAGAAGATTCTCTCTCACCTCCAGTAGAAATAATTTCTGATTGACTTTAGCTTCCTGAGGAGGTATAAGATGTGAGAGCTTATTTGACTTTAGGGATCGGTCAGCATTATAGTTGTGTTTCTGCTATTTTTATCAACAGAAGTGGATTCACAAAGAGGATATAGCTGATGTGACACAGGCTTACTGCTCCGGGCATAGTCCATGGGCTTATAGGATCCACACCATCAATATCACCGGGCAGATTGTCAGAAATGTGGAATCCAGGCCACAGCCACAGATACTCTGAATCAGAATCAGAATTTTCAAAAAGTGAATTATGTGCACTACTTTACCTGCAAGAGAAGATAAGAAGTACAATCTTTTCTTTCTAGGTGGCCATGAGCCCATCAAAAACTAGAGGTTCTGTTGAGAAAGAAAGGGAAAAGTGATATTGGAGGGTAGAGAGCAGCCATACCTAGTATACTTCACAATAATAAGATAGATTTTAAAAAAGGACCAAAGAGGGAAGAAAAGCACATTCTCCCCCATATTCCCCTTTTAAAATAACTCCTAACCAACGCAATGGACATGAACTTGGGCAAACTCCAGGAGATGGTGAGGGACAGGGAAGCCTGGTGTGCTGCAGTTCATGGGGTCACGAAGAGTTGAACATGACTTGGTGACTGAACAGCAACAATGACTAGGACCCAGATCTGGATGACAAGCTTCCCTTTCATTTTGAGTCCAGATAAATTCTCAGTGGGATTCATTCCTTTTTGTATTTATTAAGTTGGTGAATTGAAGGATGGAAAACCACTACTTTTCAAACACAATGTTTATATCAAAGTAAGATTATTTCTAAATAGTAAGAGTGAAAAATCCCCGGGGTACAGGACAAGATGCTCTACAAACTGAATTGGTGGTCAGTGAGAATGGTTCAGGGCTTCCCAGGTTGTGCTAGTGGTAAAGAACCTGCCTACCAGTACAGGAGATGTAAGAGACTTGGGTTTGATGCCTGGGTCAGGATGATCCCCTGGAGGAGGGCATGGCAACCTGCTCCAGTATTCTTGCCTGGAGAATCCCAAGGACAGAGGAGCCTGGCAGGCTACAATCCATGGGGTCGCACAGAGTCAGACATGACTGAAGTGACTTAGCATGCATGCAGGAGGTTGGTTGAGAATTGTAACGCAACTACTACCTCTTCCTCTTTTAATTGCTCTCAAGAGAGGAAAATGGAAATAAATGCTCATTCAAGATCACATGCAAGCAATGAGCATGTTGCAAGACCAATAGATGCCATTGATTTGTGGTCCATATAAAAACTAACAGTCCTGATGAAAGACTGTCTAGGCAGTAGCCATTTGGGGACTCTGACACTTGCCCACAAGTAAGTGAAGGCGGTAGGACAAACACAGAGGTTCTAAAAAAGATATTGACAGTTGGCTTTGAGACAGATGTCACTTGCATTGCTGTGCACAACAGGAAGGATGATACAACACAACATGATTAATAACCAGTGGGGTCTGAATCACTAGGGGCCCTTACACACACTTCATAAAGACGAACAAAAGCTCCCCCAGTAAGTAATGCAGATTTAGCTGTGAATGTGAGTTGATGTGTCCTTAGCCACGGCAACACATTGCTTTTTTGTTGCTGGAGATTTTACTGGGGAGATGAAGCAGTGAGACAAACAAAAGAGATACAGAATGAGGCAGATGAATATTAGAGTTTTTATGTTTGGTTCATAAAGACACAGCACATATGGGTCAAGCAAAGTAAGGATAAAGATGTGGGGTAATTGGCAGGGAGGGAGAGGAGATGGCAGTTATTGAAGCTATTTCATCCTCTCTTTTAGGGCATCATTATGAATACTAAATGAATTTCTATATGACACCCATAGTTTTGCCCTCTTTTCATCAGTTTATATTTTATAATTCAAAAGGCTCATAAAGGATAAATACTGTTCCAAGGTAAAAAAAAAAAAAACTGTGGAAACAGCTGAAACAACTGTAGGTCATTTGAGGAGTTTCCGGGGGAATAATATAAATGAGTTGCGCTGGAGCCTTTAATCATACCTTGTGTTTATTTCTCATCAATGAGCAGCATCTTGTCCTAAGAGTGAGGCCTGCTTATGTGACTGTTTTGGGATCTAGTCTCAGCCCTTCTTATTTTCCCAAAATCCAAGGCACTTAAACAATTTAACAAAAACAAAAAGACGCTTGGAAGATGGAGGTGGGCATGTTACTCTGGCTTCTGCAGAAGGGAAGTGGATAAAATTGACGGGAGTGGTCCCAAAGTTTCTCCATCTCTCTTTATCTCTTTCCCTCCTCCCACATGTAAAGGGTACTGCCATGTGCCAGACACTTGGGAGATGGAGTCGAGTAAGCTATCATTCAGGTCCTCGACATGCTCAGTCAGGTGGAGAAGACAGACCTATAAACAATATACTGAGTGACGGGCTTAAGGAACCACGTACAGAATGTTCTGAAGGCACAGAGGATGGACAGAATGAGGGAACTAACTGTCCGTGGGAGTGCCCTTTGGCAGAATTTTAAAGTCCAAGTAGGAATTTTCTGGATAACTAAGGAGTGAGAAGCCCTTTTTCTGGCAAAAGGAACAGCAAGAGAAAAGGTTTAAAGGTTTGAAATAGCTAAATATATTTAGGAGCAACAAATGGGTCAGTGTGAACCCAGGCAGGACATGAATGGAAGTTGAAAATGAGACTGGAAAGACACCTTGGTGCTCTTCTAAGGAGTCTGGGTTTTTTTGGTGGTTGTTGTTTGTTTATTTTGTTTTTTAAACTTTTTTTTTTTTTTGCTGCACTGTGTGTCTTGTAGGATCTTAGTTCCCCAACCAAGAATCAAGCCCATGCCCCACTGCAGTGGAGGCATGGAGTCCTAACCACTGGACTGCCAGGGAGTCCTCCTGATTTTTAATCTTATAGGTGCTAGGATTTGGGTGGAGGGAGAAGGTTGGGCTGACAGGGTCAGTGACTAGGGGAGCCTGTCACTGGCTTCCCTTCTCCTTCCACTGGGGAGCTGAGCAAGCTACAGCTGCACGATCTTGATGATAGAGAGGTGTGAGAGTGGTCACCAGTTTGGAGTTCTAGAGAGAGAAGTCCAAACTAGGAACTGGTAGGTGGCTGCTGGCCTGGTGACTCAGAGGGCAGTTGCTGTGTACATCATTCAGGGTCCAGTAGAAAGCGGACTGCATTCCAGAAGTTTCAAGTGAAGAGATTTATATGAAGGGACTTTCTCACAGGTACAGGCAAACATGGGATATTGAGGTCTCAGAGGCTAGTCGCCACAGGAACTACTTCTTGAGCTGAGGAGGCGAAAGGAGGATGCCATCAACAGAGCTCAGTGAGGGCCGAGGCCTCCTGGAGGAGCTACAGTTATGGATGGGCATAATTATGGCGGGAGACGTGATCCAGAGATTTGACACCCAGGATGGGAGTTGGGGATCCGGGGAATCCACTTCTCTTTTCTCCAGGTCTTTGACCCCTGCCGTTATCTCAACCGACATCACCCAACCAGAGCCATTTGATAAGGAAGTCTAGGTGATGGAGTTTATAGAGTTCTCCCAGAGCCCAGAGAAGGGCAAAGAAGGGTAAGGAAGGAGCTGCAGAAGGACTGGTAGAGAATTATCAATTTGTGGTACATCTATCTGCTCTTTCCCCCAAGGGGGAAACCTCAGGGACGAGAAACTGAATCCGATAGTCATCATGGTCCTTTTCTTTTGTTGTTAATTAATCTCATATAACATCTGGTTTACATCTTTTTGTTTGATCGACCTCTTTGAGAACCTGGTGAAAACAACAGGCCCTCTTACCATTAAAAAAAAAAACATCACATCTGGATGAAATTTGCATTCAATGTATACACCCTCTGTTGCTGCTGCTGCTGCTGCTAAGTCACTTCAGTTGTGTTCGACTCTGTGCGACCCCAGAGATGGCAGCCCACCAGGCTTCCCCATCCCTGGGATTCTCCAGGCAAGAACAATGGAGTGGGTTGCCATTTCCTTCTCCAATGCATGAAAATAAAAGTGAAAGTGAAGTCGCTCAGTCATGTCCAACTCCTAGCGACCCCATGGACTGCAGCCTACCAGGCTCCTCCGCCCATGGGATTTTCCAGGCAAGAGTACTGGAGTGGGGTGCCATTGCCTTCTCCAATACACCCTCTAGAGCCTTATTACTCAAAGGTTGATCCATAGACCAGGAGAATCAGCCTCACCTGACCTTGGAATGCAGGCTATCTGGCCCTATTCTAAGCCTCCTGAGTCTGAATCTATATTTTAACAAAATTCCCAGGTGACTTATATGCACATTTCTAGAAAAGCACTGCTCTAGAAATCCATGGAACCCAGCTTCCTCATTACAAGTTGTGGAGATATGGGTATGTTGGTTAGGATGTAGGTTCAACTGCAAATAAAAAAAAACCCAATCAAACAGCAGCTTAAGCAACCGAGAGGGTTTTTTGTGTTTTGTTTTTTTGGTCACGTCACATGAAATCTAGAGATGTATCAGTGCAGGACTGGTGTCATGATCGCCTCACTCTTTATCTGTATTTCTGCCCAGCCTCCTTAGCATGTGGCTTTGTCCATGTGACTGTCACGTGGGTCCTAGAACTCCAGACATCATCTTTGCATTCTAAGCAAAGGGCAAAGGGTGAATGAAGTAGGCAAACCAGTGAGCCTTTGTCAAGATCATTTCCAGAGCTACCTCCAGAAACTTCCACTGGCTGTAATTCAATATAGCTGACTCTGGCTGCAAGAGAGACTGCAAGAGTGAGTTTGTTTTTAACCCTCAAATAAAATGGAGGTTATGTTAGCCAGAAAGAAGGAGAAAACTGACATTTAGGAGGCAATTGTCCAAATCTGTTCATTGTACATAGTAATGATTATGTTATGAAAATTATTAGTTATTAGTTCTGAAAAATCTCTCATTCCATCTCTCATCACTGATGAGAATCTGTTACCTGTATTCTGAGCTTTGGAATCTCCTTTTGTAGGATAATGTGAATTCAGAACTTCTTAGCAGAGGGCCGAATAGAATTATAGAACTAAAAAGTGGGAGATAAAATTTTTAAATGATTAATTTGGGTTTCAGTTACTCATGATTGGTAGTAATTTCTTTAAACACCAGAACTGAAATATACTTTTGACCCATTAAGGAATAACTGCCTAAATATAACTAAGAAGACAAAGACCACCTTAATTTCTTAAAGAAAGTGTACCTAAATTTCATTCGTGTGGATATTTGTATGCTGTTCTGGAAAGAAGGGTTACAACTTTCAGTATACCATTTTAAGTTAAAAACCACTGATTTAGAATTCTTATTTACAAGAAAATGACGTCCTAATTCTGTGTCTGTGTAACTGAGTTGTTAATGCTAATACTCTCAGAGATATCCTGGTCCATTCAGGTGTGATCGTACACATGAAAGGAACAAAACTCTGATTTTAAAAATTCTGCATTTAATTTCTTCACTAATTCGGACAGACTTTTCCCACTTCATCTAAATTAGTGATTTTTTACTGGACTCAAGTAACCAGCTTTCCTAGGCTTTAGAGCTGGCCGCCCTAGTAACAGAGGTATATGTTATCTTAAATATCACCCAGCTAAAGAGAACTGAGTTCTAAGGAGACATGAAACTTGGCTTAATGTTCTGGGTTCTAAAATAAAAAATTGCTGCTGAATGCTCTCAAAATACTTGTAGTCTTTTACGGGTCTCTGTCAGGAATATTTAAGTATGGTAAGGTCACAATTGGAAGGCCTTTCCTCTCGTGGAATCAGAGCTCTCAGCAGGACACAAGGGATTGTTGAGCATGAAACCTTAAACTTAGGTTAAGACACTGTCAGAGTGGAACTCTGCACCTAGGACTTAGAGCCGGCTATAGACCATCAGGTCTTGGAGCTACAAGGACCTGCCGTTACAATCACCTGAGACTTTGGGCAATAGGTGTGTTCTAAGATACGTGTGGATTGTTGTCTTTTTGTGGTTTATGTTGCTGTCTCCTCTGACCAGAAATCTGGAGAAATACTTGATTGAGTGACTGCACTTTGGTTGGTAGGCTCTGTCCATTCATTCAGCAACTCAGCACCAACTATATTATTTTCTGTCTACTTGAGACTGGTAGGAGGATGAGAAGATGCCATGAGTAAGAAGTGGTATCTTACTCTCCTACCTTCAAGAGATACATGTATATGTAATTGGTCATAATAGGCATACACCAAATGCTAAAGAGTTTGCAGACCTAGTTTTTCCACACTCCCATGCACACCTGCTATGATGTTGAATACATAAAATACAAAGCTATGAGATTTTGAGTTAGCTTTCTAGGTTATGAATATGTTGGAAAGAAACAGTCAATATCTAACCCTCATTAGTAACAGCTAGTTTTAAAGAATCTGTACCAAATTTTACCAAGGTATCTTTTCAAATCTAAGTAAGTTGTTGGCACCGAGTTTCTGCATACTTGTTAAATTTACAGGATCAATGCTTTTTCAACTGTGTTTGGACAACTGGATTACAATTTTTGAGAATTATACCTTTTGTTTCCATAAAAGCCATTTCTTGTATTGACTTAAACCCATTTCCACAAGTCAGGCCATGCTCCTTGGGATTATCAATGCTCACATGATGTAACATTTTTCCCCATGCTTTTGGGAAGAGCCCTTCTAACAACAGGGGCTGCCATGTGACATGCTGTGCAGACTCTCGGGCTCGATTCGTCCTGTTTCCAAGGCGTCTGTGGTGTTATTGGCATGTTAATTATTACAGCAAATGATAAAATGTGCAAAATGGTACCCCCCTTCTTAATGACATAAATAAATGAAGCAATTAATTTTACACAATAAAAACAAGCAATACAATAACTTACAAATTTGGAGTTTCTTCATTATTACATCAAATTGCAAAATGGAAACATGTAATTTCAAAAGGCTCATAAGTAAAAATGGAAACACAGCTGATGCCGCGTCAGCTTGTGGGCTGCAAAATAATGTGGGGCTTGCAGAATATGGAACAGTCAACATCTTTTGGATATGTCAGGCCACATATGATTCAGAAACTACACAAATCTTTCTAGAACTGAGCCATCCCAGTGATCCAAGCTATTTGTGCACTCTAATAAAAACACAAAACCAAAAAAACCTTTTTTTTCCCCCTCACTTGTTTTCCCTCATATTATTAGTTTGGAATTCCAGCAGCTACTTTGTTTAGGACCCTTGTCTCCATTTATCAGCAGTTGCAGGAGCTAGAAGCCTATGATTGATCTTATAACTTCAATATCTAGAGAGAGGTAAGTAGAGAAGCAAATTTCCCGGAAGGGCTGACAACAGTTTTGAAAATGAAATGTGTACACACCAAGCCTGACATCCTCTATTGCCCACCATCTTTGAAACCGTCAGTTTCAGGGCTGACATTTGGTTCTGAGTGTTTGTTTTGGTGAACAAGAAAGTAACACGTATTTTCTTTGACATCTTGTGCAATTTTACAAGTATTCAGGGCACACTCCCTACTTTGCATGGAGAACGTATTCGCACAATTGTCAGAATGACGGACAGTGGCGCGAGTGAGAGGATGGAGCGCTGATCTTTGCTTGTTATTACATACAATAGCCTGGTAGGAATCGTGATGTGTTGGTGAGACAAACTGTGTCCCATTCTGGAACATATTAAGTTTGTCTCCAGGACACACATGACTTGGCTAGGGTGTCGAACCTCATTCATAATAGATGCTAATCTTTTCAGGGCTGACTGATGACAGCACTTCCTGCCCTTCACGGAATTAGAGCTGGATTTTATCAAAGGACTCAAACTGCCTGCTAATTAGACTAATTCCCTTCATCATGAATTATTTATTTCCATTGGTAACCGATCACTGTGACATTAATGGGTTCTGCTCAACTTGGTTTCATACTAATACATACTAGGAGTTAAATGTTTAAAAATTCCTGATACCTCACTGCAGGTCAAGTGTATCTTTGGCTAATATTTGACAGACTTGATGAAGTCTCAATGGTTATGTTTTAGTTACAAACAGAATGGGACAAAGTTCCATATTTGATTTAGATAGGAAAACAAATCCACTTCTTTCTCTGCTCAGGTGTCTCCTGACTTAGCTGGAGTGGGTTCCCTCATTCGAGAACATGCTGTCTGTGCTGCGTAGTATTTTATCAAGGTCAAACTATCGCTTGAAAGTGCTGGTGACCCTCTTTAGGGTAATAATGTTTCAAAGCTGAAATACTAAATTGGACAAAATGTCAGCTAGTAAAGTTGAAGTGATGTTTGAATTATTGATAATCTGTTATTAAAAATCAGAGTGCAATGTCTTATTTGCATGAATGCATGCTAAATTGTCTCAGTCATGTCCAACTCTTTGTCACCCATGGACTGTAGCCCGCCAGGCTCCTCTGTCCATGGGATTCTCTAGGCAAGAATACTGGAGTGGGTTGCCACAGAATCTTCCCAACCCAGGGATCAAACCCGTGTTTCTTACATCTCCTGCTTTGCCAGTTCTGGTTCTTGACCACTAGCATCATTTAGGTAGCCCTTAATGTCTTGTCTTGTTTACCCATTGGGAAAATGCAGAATGTGCTTAAAAAAAAAATAGTTTATAGATTGAATCTAATGGTGCACTTGTCTGAGGCTGTATAGGTCAGTGTGTCTCAAAGTACAATCCAAGCACTTCTTGTATCCTGGAGGTGTTTGTGAAAATGCAGATGCCTGGGCCACATACAAGTCCTGTTAATCTCTGAGAAAGGAATCCCAGAATGTGCATTGTCAAAAAGCACCTCATGTGATCCTTGAGCATCAGGAGGATCACTGACATCAATTATGATGAAAAACCCTATAAACATTAATAATCAATTATTTTATCAGAAATACTGAAGCATATCATCAAACAGGAACAGGACATTGCCTGACATGGTTAGAACTGGTGTCAGGAATTGGCTTCTGCAGTGGTGTCATCAACACACATAAACTGAACATCAGTTCTACTGGCTGATAAGGCAGGTTGTCAATTAGGTCTGCCAATGATAGAAGTGAATGTTGGGCATCATGCCTTCCTTCAGAGGACATGCGTGAATCAGGTGTCAAAGTGGAGGCATAAGCAGTCACGGTTTGGCAGTGTAGTGGGCATCAGGTGGGAAGGCTTGCTGTGTGCACACACTGAGGCACGAGGCATGCATTGGTGCCAGGTAGTTTTGCTATCAATTATTGCATTTTGGATTCTCATTAGTTATTTATTTTATAATAGTATCAATAGTGTATAATATCAGGGAACTCTACTCAGTGCTCTGTGGTGCCCTAAATGGGAAAGAAATACAAAAAAGAGGGGAGAGGGGGTGGTGGCCGACAGGGGTGCTCGGGAGAAGACTGCTAAACTGCAAAGCTGCGTCGCTGGCAGGCAGCAGCTCCCCACGATGTTGGAACTGCGGCGGCGGCGCAGGAGGCCCTCCGCGGGGGACCGGTTCTTCTGCCCTCAGGGCCGCGCGCTCCAACCACCTGACCCAACTCGAGATTACTTCAGCCTCATGGACTGCAACCGCTCCTTCAGAGTTGACACTGAAGCTCCAGCCTAGATACCAGCGACTACAGCGCCTTGTCCACCCAGATTTCTTCAGCCAGAGGTCTCAGCTAAACAGAAAGAACTGACTGAAGATGTGAGCAGAGCTTTTGAAAGAGACAATTTTGAAAAAGCCAAGGAACTCTTAACAAAGATGAGATACTTTTCAAACGTTGAAGAAAAGATTAAGTTAAAGAAGATTCCCCTCTAATGGTTGCTAATTTTAAAGTTTTAAAAAATAAAGTTCTTACTGATTAAAAAAAAAAAGAGGGGAGATATATATATATATTTATATATGTGAATAGCTGACTCAATTTTCTGTACAATAGAAACTAACAGGACATTGTAAAGCAACTATACTTCAATAAAAATTAATTTTAAAAGTATTTCACTTTGGAAACTGGTAAAAGAAAAAGTAAAAAGAAGACAGCATAGTGAGTGGCAGCTAGAGACGAGGGATAGACGCTGAACAAAGGCATTGTCGAGTCCATGTGCAGTGAGGCAAAACCACAAGCAACGGNAAGAGACAAATGCATGTTATAATTCTGCCATATTTAACTGAAAGCCTCTCTCCTTTCTCCCCCTGCTTTAAGATTTGGAATCTGTATAAGTAAAAAGAAATAATTATAACCTATATACTGATTATTAATTGTCAGAATAGGACAACTTCTCATTTATATGAATCACAGTTACCAGAAACAAACCAAAAAAAAAATATATATATATATGTTGAGGATTTTCCTCCTCTAATTCTCCAATTATACCCTCAATAAAAGACATTCTGTTAATTAACCAGAAGCTGTTATCACAGAATATTTGTAGATAAAGTGTCAACAGGGAATGGATTCTAAGAAGAAAATCCACCTTCGAAAATGTCTTCAAATTCCCCTTTTCAGTGTCCGATGTGGCACTTTCCCATGACCACTTTGGGCTATTATGAGTTTATCTGAGACAAGTAAGGTCATTTTGATCAATGTGATGAGTCCTCATCATAAACATTTCCTTTGATTGGTACATGGTGGTGCACTTTTCTGCTAGTTGAGGGGAGGGGAAGCAGCATTTTTGTTGGCATTTGAAGCGAGGTGCTCATCTGAGGGCCCCTGAAAGTGGTAAAGGAGCTAGGGTTGCAGTAAAAAGCACAATGTTCCTATGGTGCAGTTCTGGATAAAAGCAAGAAATTAGCTCTCAGCCACAGCAAAGGAGCTGAGCAACTCTGAATAAGCACGCCCATCCTTCTGATTGAAGTGGAAGAGAAGGCGGTAAAAGAGCTTCTCCTAGTATCTGAGTACCAGGCAAGTCAAATAGAAAGGAAAAAGCTTTCTATTTTTTTTCAGCACCTCAAGAGCAGTTAACAAACCCTGACAGGGAAGGAGAAGTGGGCAAAACTGCACTGCCTGAAAGTTTTATTGAGAGAAAAGAGCAAAGAGCTTTATACACAGGGTGAAGAAATGACGCTCTTGGTTGGTAGAAAAGATAATAATGTGAGTTACAGGAAAGAACTGGTAAGAAACTGGAACTTACAATTCACAAATTTTTATAGTAAGCTACATGTAACATTCGATACTTTAATAAAACAGGATAGATTTTAAAATATATAGCCAACATAGGAAGGGGCTTTCCAGGTAACTCAGTTGGTAAAGAGTCCTCCTCCAGTGCAGGAGACAGCCTGCAATGGAGGAGACCCAGGTTCAATCCCTGGGTCAGGAAGACCCCCTGGAAAAGGCAATGGCACCCCACTCCAGTACTCTTGCCTGGGAAATCCCATGGACAGAGGAACCTGGTGGGCTACAGTCCATGGGGTCACAAGAGTTGGACACAACTTAGTGACTAAATCCACCAATATAGAAAGGGAATTCCATTCTAACGTTTGTGAGATGATATTCTGAACTTGGGGAGGAATATGAGATGTATTTAGTGATGATGAAGTAGACGTAGCTGATGACAGGTTTTTATTGACAAAATTTGTCAAGAGCCAAAGATGAAAAGAAAGACTTCAAAGATGAAAACATTTTTCCCTCTAATCAACCAACAATTCTCCAGGAATGAATTCTCATAATAACAATGTGTTGGGGAAATTATTTTCATTAGTAATAATGAAATAATGAAAAATCCATCCATTGATTTTTTAACTGGGCAATACTCAGTTATTAGGGGCCTTAAAAACTCATCTGTTTAATCTAGAGGTCCTGTGAATAAAATGGGTTAATTAGAGAATGAGGAAACTGCAAAACTGGGGGTCTAAACATAATTTTATTGTATGGTTGGCATAAGAAAAAAACTAAAATATCACTAAAGGGAATTTTAAGGAATATAAAAAGAACCACTTGTTCCCTATTCTAACACTCCTCCCCAAACTCTCAACTAACTGACAGATGCCTCTGTATGTCTGGACAGTAATGCTCCTTGGGATGTGTAAGGAGAATTGGGTACATGAGTCCCCAAAGGACTCTTAAAAGGATTAACTTGGGTTCTTTATGTCTTAGCATTAGGAATGTGCTATGCTTGAAAGTCCTCACATTCATGTTCCTTGAAAATGGTGCTGTTAGTTGAAACACATCTGACTTAGAAGCACAGAATCACTCCCATTCAAAGACTCTATGCACAGGCTCTCCAGAGATACCTCAAACACGGAATTTAATGAACTATAAGTGACATGCCCTGGACACCAGGAATAAAGTACATTCAGCAGCTAGATTAATAAGATCACACTGTGACCCGATAACATCACAGAACACAGAACATACTGCTAAACGTCCATCTTCATAATTCTTGTTTATTTTTCCTGGTAGCAGAGCAGAAAGTGAAAGAACTCCTTTAGGGCTATTAATATGGAAAGTCTTCTTTCGGGGGAGATTTTCATTTTTCTTTAAAAGAATTTGGTGGGTAGTAGCATGACCTTTTCGAATCCTTCTTGTATCTTATTTTATTTACTATTTATTTTTTAATTGGAGGATAATTGCTTTACAATGTTGTATTGGCTTCTGCCATACAACAATGATAATGTCATAATTATATATATATACATATATACACACACCCTCCCTCTTGAACCTCCCTCCCCCATCCCATCTCATCCCTGTGCGTCATCACAGAGCTTAAGGCTGGCCGCCCTGTGTTATATAGTGGAATCCTTCTTGTAAAACAGGTATAGATGGTTGTTACACCATCATCTTTTATTTCCTTCTCTCTTTCCTTCTTTTCTTCCTTTCTCCCTCCCTTCTTTCTTCCTCCTTCTCTCCTTCTGTATCTTTTCTTTTTCTCACTATTTCTTTTGAAAGAATTGCCCTTAACAAGTGTGTTTCAGCTACTAACACTGAGTAACAAATAACCCCAAAACTTGGTGACTTAAAATAACAACAGGGAGGCAGTTGAAGTGAACTGGTTGCGGGGCTGCACAGGAAGATTAAGGTCTTAGGTCTAAATGCTGGCCATGGTTCGTAATACATTAATGCCGGGGAGCAAGTCTGCACCTGTCTGAAGACTTTCTTCTCCAAATTAGAGCCCTCTAAGGCACCCCCTCCAACTCCAAAATGGTTTTATTCTATATCTAGCCCTACCCCCAGGCCTCTAAGTGATTAAGTTTTTGAGCACTCTCTTTCTTTAAAACAGAAAGTCTTCTTCCACTTTGAGTGCCATCCTATCAGGCAGTGCAAGGTATACTTGGTTTCACATGACCCTATCCTAATACGCATGGAATCCTTTCTCCTTTGATCTATTGCCACACTTTTTACAAAGGCAGATAGTTTGAACGATGACCACGTGTGGAACTACAGAATCTTGCAGCTGGGAGGGGATCTTTATATGATCCATAGTGTTTGAACCTCAACCCACAGAGTTAAAAGTCATAAGTGCTGGCCTTCCTGGGTGGTACGGTGGATAAGAATCCACCTGCCAATGCAAGGGAGCTGGGTTTGCTCTCTGGTCAAGGAAGATTCCACGTGCCTCAGAGCAACTAAGCCCGTGTGCCACAACTACTGAGCCTACGCTCTAGAACCCGTGAGCCACAACTGCAACCTGCGTGCTGCAACTACTGCTGTCTGCACACCGAGAGCCTGTGTCCCACAAGAGAAGACACCGCAATGAGAAGCACGTGCACCCCCACGCAGAGTAGCCCCTACTCTCCACAACTAGAGAAAGCCCGCATGCAGCAACAAAGACCCAGCACAACCAAAGATAAATACATAAAAACTCATAAGTTCCATACCTTTTCTTAAGATTGAAGATTGCAACAATCCCTTGAACAACGATTTTCCCCCCTTTATCAGATTTATTTAAAGATTATATGGGTATAAAATTGTAAATAATTTGATTTCACTTCTAATGAAAGTTTCCTTGAAAAGAATCTTGTTAGGAGACTAAACACTTATTCACAGGATGTTTTGCTTATTCAAAGCATTTGTTGGATTCTTTTAATTGCTTCCAGAACTTTTTTTTAAACCAAATCAGCTCTTTTTACTTGATTTTTAAACTTGATCATCCACTTGCCATTTCCACTTTCCCACTCTTTGGGCACCACCCTTTGGCTCTACCACCTAACCTCACATCTTTGCTGTGTCAGCAAAGATATAAGAGACCCAGGAGCAGACAGGGGGACTTGGAGGAGATAGGATCTTGACTATGAATGGAAATCTAGAGAAGAGTTTCAGTAAGCAAATAAAAAGCATATGGAATGGAAAAAGTTCATCTCAAAATGCTGATTTCTACTTTAATTATTGTAAATACTTGGGTACAGTGTTCTGCTGCTGCTGCTGCTGCTAAGTCGCATCAGTCGTGTCCGACTCTGTGCGACCCCATAGACAGCAGCCCACAAGGCTACCCCGTCCCTGGGATTCTCCTGGCAAGAACACTGGAGTGGGTTGCCATTTCCTTCTCCAATGCATGAAAGTGAAAAGTGAAAGGGAAGTCGCTTAGCCATGTCCAACCCTCAGCAACCCCATGGACTGCAGCCCACCAGGTTCATCCATCCATGGGATTTTCCAGGCAAGAGTACTGGAGTGGGCTGCCATTGCCTTCTTTGCAGTGTTCTTCTAGAAATGGGAAATATTCACTAATAAACTATTCATTCAATCATCACAATGCTAGGTGCTAGATATAAATCAGAGAATAAGACAGAGGAGGTCCCTGCTCTCTCTCTCTTTTTTTTTTTTTTTTTTGCCACACTATATGGCTTGTGGGATCTTAGTTCCCTGACCAGAGATTGAACCTGCACCCTTGGCATTGAAAACATAAAGTCCTAACCACTGGATCACCAGGGAATTACCCTCTGCTCTTACTGAAGGAAAAAAGAATAAATAAACAAAAAGAAACTATCAAATGGAGTTAAGTGGTAAGGAAAAGAATTACAGATGAGATGTTGTGATAGAGAGTAATTGAGGGGTAACTTTGGAATGGGATCATGGGGAACCTTGCTGAAATCTGAATGAGAAGTGGCCCATGTGAATATTCAAGGGAAGAGCATCCTAGTGTGGGAAGCAGATGGTACATGGACTGTCAGACAAGGACAGAGAGAATGACAACGTGAAAGGAGCACAGTGGGGAGGCTGAGGGGGCAGGCAGAGACCAAATCGTTAAGGCATTAAAAGTCAGAGAAGGAAGTGTATGGGTGCGACAACAGAGTGACCAATGTTCTGGCTTCTGTGTTAAAAAGTCACTGAAATTTGAAAGCAACCAAGACATCCTTCCATAGGCAAATGGGTAAGCGAACTTTAGTACACCTTTACAATGAAAGACTATTCAGTGACAAAAAGGGAATGAGCTATCAAGTCACAAAAAACATAGAGAAACCTTAAGTACATACATCTAAGTGAATGAAACCTGTCTGAGAAAGCATCACGCTGTGTGATTCCAACTACGTGACATTCTGGAAAAGGCCAAACTATGGAAACAGTACAAGGATCAGTGGTGGCAAAGAGTTCAGGTGAGCGAGGGAAGGATGAATATGTCTAGTACAGGGATTATGGAGCAGTGAAATTATTCTATATGATGTCTTAAGGGTAGATACACGTCATTACACATTTATCAAAACCCACAGACTGTGCAAAACAAGTGAACCTTAATGTAAAATATGGACTTTAGTTACTAGTAATATATCAATATTGGTTCATCAACTTTAACAATTGTACCATACCAATGCAAGATACTAATAATAGAGGAAACAGTCAAGGATGAGGTGGTGGTGGTGAGGAGACATAGGGAAATTCTCAGTACTTCCTTCTCAATTTTTCTGTAAGCCTAAAATGCCTCAGAAACATAATCTAGGAATTAACTTCTTTAAGTCACTGGAGTTGATATTTAAAAGCTGGATGGTAGAGGGCAGAGTGGTTGCAAGAAGACCAGTCTGGAGGCTGTTGATACAGGCCAGAGGAAGCATAGGTGGCCTGGATTTGGGGGCCCAGTGGGGAGGAGGGAGAAGATGGGGCAAAGGGATAGCCCTAGACTGTGTTTTGTAAATGATCATACTGGGACTTACAGAAGGCCTGCAAACGACAGGGCAAGCAACACAGGATGTCGGGTTTAAGCAGCTGGGTGAATGAACGGTCCTACAGTTTATGGAGGTGGGGAAAGTGAGTATTGCCAGCCAGACCCATGCAGAGGGATAGGTGGGTGGGTGGATGCACAAATTTGGAATTCTGGGGAGAGGTCAAGATGAAGATGGAGATCTGGTTGTCTTCAGAATCTGGAAAATGTCCAGTATCACAGTACTGGACAAATGCAATTCAAGTGAGTGTAGATAAGGTGAAAGTGAAGTCGCTCAGTCGCGTCCGACTCTTTGCGATCCTATGGACGGTAGCCTACCAGGCTTCTCAGTCTATGGGATTTTCCAGGCAAGAGTACTGGAGTGGGTTGCCTTTGAAGCAAACACTAACTTGAACAGCTCAGCACTGGAAGGGAGCTCAGACTGCAGCTGCCAAAGGAAGCGGAGAGGGAGCCTCCAGGAGATGCGAGAAATCCCGAGGCCTGTCGTGGCGGAAAGCCAAGGGAAGACTTGTTCTCATGCTGAAGGATTTATCTAAGCACAACTCTGAGGGGGACAAGGACCTACGTAGGTGAGACACCCCATCAGACAGCAGGCTCACATTCTCCAAGTCACTTCTGACTCTTCACCCAAGGGACTAAAATGCAACTCGTCTGGGAGCTGAAGCCTTACCCTTGGGTCCTGATATTTAGTCCTCCTCTTTGGGACTCAGGCAGCATGTCGGTTTAGAGCAGACCTTGGCCAAGTACAGCCTCTGAACCCACTTGTTTTTCTACAGCCCACAAGCTAAGAGTGGTTTTTACATTTTTTTAATAGTTGGGGGGAAAATTAGAGGAAGAATATTTTGTGGCATGAGAAAATTATATGAAATTCAAAATGTCAGTGTCTATAAGTAAAGTTTTTATTGAAACAAGCCGTGTTCATTTGAATGCTCATTTTCTGCCTGCTTTTGCGTAACAAAGGTAGAGTAACTGGGATACAGATTTGCAGAGCCTAAGATATTTATTCTCTGTCCCTTTAGAGAAAGTTTCCTGGCTCCTGATTTAGGCACAAAATCTATATTACCATGTGTGAGGAATGGCATGACAACAAACTTATCAGTCCTCATCATGGATTCTCTTGGACACAATTTAACTTGAAGTTCGTATATATATGTGTGTATATATATATATATAGTTTTTTTTTTCCCCACCATATCTGACTTGTACCCTTGGGGTTTTCTCATAGGACCACATCATTCAGTGACTTCTGAACTTCTGCCTCCAGTCCTGCCCTCTCTTTGCAAGTGCAACTGCCTGCTAGATGTATCCATCTGGATCATCCTTAAGCTCATCATATACAAAATGGGGCTAGCTACCTTCCCTTGTGGCTCAGCTGGTAAAGAATCCACCTGCAATGCTGGAGACCTGGGTTGGATCCCCCAGTTGGGAAGATTCCCTGGAGAAGGGAAAGGCTACCCACTCCAGTATCCTGGCCTGGAGAATTCCATGGGGACTGTGTGGTCCATGGGGTCTCAAGGAGTCGGACATGACTGAGTGACTTTCACTTTCACCTTCCTCTGAAAATGTATTTTATGTTACCATTCCTTAGTAGGATAGAGCAAAAATATGTCTTTACTTTCCTCCCCTTCCTGACAGAGTTTCAAAAACTCTTGGAATTTCCCCAGTGATGGGAGCCTCTTTTGTTATTCCTGATGGAGCCCTTTCAACCACATCTGAGTTTATGCTGACAAGGTGAGCCCTGGTGGGCCCAGGGAATTTCAGAAGATGGGCTGGCCACACAAGAAAGACCAAGCAAGTGACGAAAGGGCTGGAACTCTCATTGCGTCACTCTCCTCCCATCTCCACAGAAATAAAAGGCAGTAGGGATTGAGTGGTTGATTACCAATCATGTCTCCTAGTGAAACCCCAGAAACTCAGAAAAGTTCTGGAATAAGGAAGTTAGGAGGAGCTTCCTGGTTGGTGAACATATTGGTGTACCAGGAGGATGGTGCCCCCCAGCTCCACAGAGGGCAGGGGCTCCTGTGCTCAGGACCCTTTCACATATACCCAATGTGCCACTTCATCTGGTTGTTTATTTATAGCCTGTAAAACAGCCATCATTAAGTATTGTGCTTTCAGTGACTTCTGTGAGTTGTTTTAGCAGATTGTTGAACATGAGTGGGGCATTTGGGGAACACTCACATTTGTAGCCAAGATAGAAGTGTGGGTTACCTGGGGACTCCAGTTGTGTGGCTGTGTCTGAGCAAAGCAGTCTTTTGAGACTGAATCTTTAATTTGCCGAATCTGCTCTCAATTCTCTGGTGTCAGAACTGGATTGAATTGTAGAGTCTCCAGTTGGAGTTAGAGAAATGGTGTTAGAACCTGCTGAGTCATGGGCTTCACTATCCAACCAGCCACCCAAGGTAGAAAACTGATAGTTATTTTAGACTTGTTTTTTACTGCATAGTCCAGACTCCACACTCAATCTCTGAGCAATGCTGACTGTGCACTGACTCTACCTCCCTGCCCCCGAGCCTCTGTTTCCCTCTTCCACTTCCACTGCCCTGGCTTAGACACTCAGCAACACTCACACAGATTGTGATAACAGAACCCCATTGAGCCTCCCTAACACCAGTCTTGCCCTATCTCAAATTGATACGAGGTTTGTTTTTTTTTTGTTGTTGTTGTTTTGGTCACGTGGCTTGTAGTGTCTTAGCTCCCTGACCAGAGATTGAACCCATGCCCTCAGCAGTGAAGGTGCAGAGTCCTAACCACTGGATCATCAGAGAATTCCTGGTACTAGGTTTTAACTAGTGACCTATTGAAAAAAATACAGACTAGCCAAGTCTTAAAACCATTTAAATACTGACGCTTTGCACAGCAACAATTCTCAAGCCTGATGGACATCACGATCACCTGCAAAGCCTTTGAAGCATCCAGATGTCTGCGTTACTCCCTCATTGATTCTGAGGTCTAGCTAGGTCCTACCTGAAGGGCAACAGGATAGCTTTTTCTGGATTAGACACGAAGTATTTGGAATTCATGCTGATGAAAGATTAAATCATGAAATCTTTGAGTTATTTTGGATCAGACGAAGAGGAAAATCTTTCATCACACCATTTAGCATTTTATGGCATTTCATCATTCAGGAGAGTTCAAAGTGCAGATATTTTGCAAATCCTTTACATCCAGTATTTGAGTTTTTTTGAATTCAGGCTGCAGTCTGGTGACTGATCAAAGCTTGCAAAACTTGATTTTGAGATTCCAAATCTGACAGCATCTTTACCTGGGGTAAATCCTATTACAAAGCAATTTTAAACTGCCAGAAGAGTGTATGTCTTTAGTAGTGGGAAAGGTTGCCTTCAACCACAGAGATCTTTGGGAACTGGAGTGTATTTCCAGGGTTCAGTGTTAGAAGGGTGCAGATGTAGTATTCCAGCCATTCTTCCTCTGGGTTGTTGCTCTATAGGCGGGGATAATTCTGTAATATCTCACCCACATGGATTAGCCATTCCTGTAACATCCGAGGTAATATAAGCACTACTTCTACTATTTTAAAAGAAATCATTTTATCAGCAATACACAGGTGATTTGACCTTAAACTTAGGTAATTATAATAATTAAAGAGCCACATTCGCAAGCCTGTGCAGACCCTCTCTCATTGCCTATTGTCTAGAAACCATTTTGCAGCATGTAGCTCTCTTTCTGTTCCCTGTTTCTTTGGCGCGCTTCCAAGATCCAGTCTGTTATTATTTAAACTCTCTCTGAATGTTGGTATGTTGGTATTTTTGTGCTCTGCCTCGTATGACTTATGGATTTTTGTTTCCTTCTCTGTGAGATATTTTCCATAGCCATTCAAAACCATTATTCATTCCACATGCTTCAAATATAATGCCCACCTAATCAATCACCACTTCTGCATTTGAAAATAAAACCATCCTTTCTTTATTATATTAGGCAAATTAGTCAAATGAGTGTTTTCTAAAACTTGCTGCCTTTTTAGGGCCCTTGGCGCTCAGCCTGCCTTTCTCCACTGCCGCCTCCTCCCTTTCTCCTCCTCCTGTTTGCAAACAGTATCCGTTTCCTTTTGTGGTGTTCCGAGTGGATTCTGATCCTCCCCGACTGTGTCGTCTGCTTCCACGATCAAGCCTCCTTCCTTGGGAGCACTCCCTTCCAGATGTCGGGGTAGAAGCCTTCATCTCTTTCTGCCCTGTGGCTGAGCAGCAAAGCCCCTCGGAATGAAGCAGACGTTCCTCTCCTCTTGGGCAGGTTTTATTTTTAGAAGGCACAGCGACCATACAGTCAATATGAATCACCAAAATTTACAAAATGCCTTTGTTGAGGTTTTGCTGAGATGGGGTCGTAAAAGAAAAGAAAAAAAAAAAAAAGAACGGAGCAGCTTACATCCTCAATCCTTCCTTTCTCCATTCTCCCCCAGTTACATGTTTCCCTTATTTCTCTGTTTTTGTTTAATTTTAAGAAGGATTCCTTTGTCTTAAGAAACCAGGATTCTTTTGTGCCAATCCCAACATTCTTATCAGTTAAGCCTCTTGAAGAGACAGACAGAACATAGCGCCTGCTGCCACAAGAAGTCTCGCAGCCAAAGCCTGTTAGAGAGAACTCTGTCTAACTATTGTCCCGGCAGAGCAAGTGGCCCTTCGAATCATGACTCTTTCTAAAGTATGTGTTTATAAGCAATTAAACTCCAGTTTTAGGGAAGACTCACTAACAGCATACATTATTTTAATAGACATACAGTTCTACTTTAAACCGTCTTCGCCATCTGCTCGTCGTGATTATAAATGCAAAAAGAACATATTTTACATTAGCATCAGAAACTAGTGTGATATTAGGGATGGAAATGCCCATATATGCTCTTTGTACAATACCGAATGCATCTGTGCTATTTTCCTTTTCTTTCCACAGTACAAATCAGGGGAAGAAGATGCTTGTTCCTTGTGGTCTCTTTCCTGACATGGAAGATAATTTTCAGGATGGAAATTCATTAGGAGGGGATTTTGACTTAGTATTCAGACAAATATTCTTTGAAAGCTGTATGAGCTGATATGTCTGGCTTTGGCTGGCTCTATAGAGTTATCTTATCTCTCAGCCAATAAAGGGGAAAAAAACACAATATACCAGGGGCAATAAATCTACTGTAATCTTTTTTAATGTCCATTATAGATACAATGCATAATGTATAATGGGGAAAGTGTTTTTTCTTCCTATAAATAAAATTCAGAAGAATCATGGGATGCATGTGCCTTGGTGGAACACTTAATATAGAATTGAAAAAGCATCTGGGTAGGCATATGCTGTGATTTTCATCTGCATCTTTACGGGTGGGTGATCTTTCTAGATGGAGAATAATGCCATCATAATGTTAGAGGAAGGAGGAATAAAACACTCAGTTCCATTTTCTTAGTGGGGTTGGTCAAAGCCACCATATAAACATACTCGTTTCATAAGAAATGATAGAGAGATGAGTCTATTAGACTCTCCACTAACAAGGATTTTTAGCCAGAGTTTAGATAGGTAGGCCAAAGGAAAGGATACTCAGGATGAGTGAAGAGAAGTTCAACAGTAGAGTCTACTTAAAAGAATTTGTCCCTGCTCTGCAGCAAAGTGGATTCATCATTTACTAAAAGAACTCAGTTTATACTTCATTTCCAGGTCAACTAGTTTAAGAACAAAGGGCAATACAATTTCCCCTGAGCTTGTTAGTGTTTCTGTCTCTTGTTTTGCATTCTGGCCATATTGGACTCGGAAAAGGCAATGGCACCCCACTCCAGTACTCTTGCCTGGAAAATCCCACCTACCAAGGAGCTTGGTAGGCTGCAGTCCATGGGGTCACTAAGAGTCAGACACGACTGAGCGACTTCCCTTTCACTTTTCACTTTCATGCATTGGAGAAGGAGATGGCAACCCATTCCAGTGTTCTTGCCTGGAGAATCCCAGGGATGGGGGAGCCTGGTGGGCTGCCATCTATGGGGTCGCACAGAGTCGGACATGACTGAAGTGACTTAGCAGCAGCAGCAGCATATTGGACAGTGTTGAATGATAAAGGCTTGTATTTAGGATAAGAAATGTTTCATGCAGGTGAAGATGAAGATGTACCCACTCATTAGTAATGAATGACTCTAGGCTCTGATCAACTGTATGGAATCAGGTAAATATCACCAGAGGTGACTGCTCCCATTCGGGCAGGACCAAGACCTGCAGTGGTCACAGAACAGCTGCTGGAGGGAGAAAGCCATCACTCTTCTCTTTTCTCAGCTCTGGGTTAAAAGACAAACACTACTTAAAATACAGTACACTACAAGAAAGTATCTGACTTCCTATGAACTAGCCCAACCGTGTAATTCTGGGAAAGGCTGCCTCCTGGTGTGGCTTCTGTTATTTTGTGTATGGGCTGAACTTTTTGAGTCCCTGACTCATAAGCGTGTACAATGAGCCAACCCAACTACAAGACCAACATCCCTAAAGTATCACATTCACCACGTTACTCCCTGCTTAGAAATTTTCAGTGGCATCCACAGCTGCCATTTGAAGTTGCTGCTGAACCCTCTGTGGACAGGATTTGCTGGCTTTTCATTCGAACTCCTGGAATTCTTGTCACTGCCTCAAGTCTCCTTGCCCCTCATGAGATCATGAGGGGACGTTTGCATCTCCGCAGGCAGCCTATGAGGATCTGGGGAACTCCATCTGGGATCCTCTCTGGCTAAACACATGGTGCTGCCACATTCTCCTGCAGGAATGCTTGCTGGTTTAGGGACCTGCGTGATGGTCTCTTCCCTGAATGTCAACAGAAAGTCATGCCCCATGCCCCCTGTAGTGTATCTTGGGTTTCTGTCACTTGGTCTCTCAAGCTGAGGGCCAAGACTGAGAAACTCTGGATTCTTCCTCATGGGTATGATTAGGGCTTTATCCCAAAGCTTGTCTCCTCCAAATGTCTCTCACCTCTCCACAGCTCCCCCAGCCTTCTCCTTCTTGATATGTCTTTTCTCCTGGGGTTTTAGGCACTTGCTCCTCCCTTGTGGGTTATTATAAAAACTCTGGTTCTCTAATGTTGGGTCCTGGAGAACCACCAGTTCTTTCTTCCTTCAACAAAGATTGGCTTTCACAAGTAAAAGCCTGGGCTTTCACAACGTTTGTATCTGAAACAGGGAAGAAATATTGTTCTTCCTACAAAGCTGGGCTCAGCCTTTCTCTAAAAGAAAGATTACTTCAGTTCCAATGGAGGGAGGGTCAAAAAGCTTCAAGAATTGGGAGAAATAAAGATTATGTGGAGTTACACTTTAAAATAATGTTTTACTTCATATGCATTAAGATCCAGCTCAAATTCCATCTTCACTAATCACACATTTTAAAAGTGGTTTCTACCACCTCTAAACTGAAGTGTGCAGCCCTCATACAGGCCTTTAGAGCCTTGCCTGCAGCCATTTCTCTCTTACCTCTCACAGAAGACTGTAATCTTATTATTCTCCATCCTGCCCGAGCTTAATTAAGAGTTACAGAGCAGTAAGCATTGTCTCCTTCCTGATAGACAGCCTTCTGGCGTCTCCCTGGGGGTGATCCTGCATCTCACCTGGTGGTAAATATGCAAGTAATGGTGGTAAAGCCACCTGGAAACCTTAGAGGTGAGTTTGTAGCTGGTTCAAGTCTTGCCTTTCACAATTGCCCTGCTTTTTAAACTTATGAACTTGATTTCTGGACACTGAGTAGAATTATTAAAAGGAGGAGATTTAATATTGAGAAAAGTGGACCCCTAAAAATAGTCTTATAAGGTCCCCGTATTTGTAATTTGGAAAGAATGCATCACACTGGTCACAAAGGTAAATGGTCCTGTTTCCACGAGATTTGATAGTGTTTAATACATACAAGACAAGTAAAATAGGCTTCCCTGGTAGCTCAGCTGGTGAAGAATCCACCTGTGATGCAGGAGACCCCGGTTGATTCCTGGGTCAGGAAGATCCTCTGGAGAAGGAATAGGCTACCCACTCTAGTATTCATGGGCTTCCCTGGTGACTCAGATGGTGAAGAATCTGCCTGCAATGTGGGAGACCTGAGTTCAGTCCCTGGCTTGGGAAGATCCTCTGAAGGAGGACTTGGCATCCCACTCCAGTGTTCTTGAATGGAGAGTCCCCATGGATGGAGAAGCCTGGTGGGCTACAGTCCATGGGGTCTCAAAGAGTCGGGCACAACTGACTAAGCACAGCACAAGTAAAATATTGGTTAAAATACTTTAAACTGTTTTTTTTTTTTAATTAAAAAATAACTCTGGTACCAAGTCAGAAGAAATCAAGCAACGCTAAAAATTACACGCAAAATACAAACGTCTACCTCATCCTAAATTCTTTTCTTGTTCCTCCTCCAGAGGCAACTACTATTAACAGCATCTTTTTAATCCTTCCAGAAAATTCTTGTGCACAAAGTATATTTATGGGGGTACATAATATGCATATGTATATGATTCCTTCCACCCCCAGTAAAAGTAGGCATACTTTATATATGTTATGAACCTTGCTTTATCCACTTAAAAGTGACTCATTCATATATTTCTATGTCAGTATTTACAGCTTTCATCCTTTTTAACAGGAGCTTTGTCCTTGTTGTTCAATCACTCAGTCGTGTCCGACTCTTTGAGACCCCATAGACTGTAGCACACCGGGCTTCCCTGTCCTTCACGATCTCCCAGAGTTTACTCAAATTCATGCCCAAGAGGTGCTTATGACCGCCTTATCTGAATCTTTCATACTTTGTTTGACCAATTGACCTAATTTTTAGGGCAATTATACAATATTAACAAGAATTTCTATCATCAAATTTCCTAAGCCAGGCTGCTGCTGAGAAATCAAGGTCTCAGGTTATACTAAATTTCATTTGGCTTTATCCTCTGTGCACTTCAACTCTGCATGGCCGTGGTGGCCCGAGGTGTCTCTCGTCTTTCTATGTGCAGACAGAAAATACGGTGGAGGGCAGCTTTTCCCGGGCTAATGAGGGACGTCGAGTCTCTCGAGGCCAGTATGGAGCCTTGTTCCGTCTGTGCTTTGGAGCTGGCTTCACCGGGCCAGCCCTCCTCTCGTCCAGCCCGTGCCCTTGTCCAGGCCGGTTGGTTTGGTGTGACCTGCTGCCTGTCCTCAGACAACCCCAATTCTGTTCTGCTCACTGTCCAAGCCTATCTTCTCGATCATTTTGTGCATTTCACATTTTTTCACCCACAAGGCTTACTTGACCTCTAAGAGCTGACCACCTCTGTCTACTCTAGGCTCTGGGACCCCTCCATCACCCCTGCCCCTTTTGGTTGGCCTGTGACTCTCAGGCAGCTCCTTCCTCTCAGCCCCTCTTGTTGGTTCCCCCTGCTCTTCCAGCCTCATGTTAGAATGCCCCTAGGGTCTATTGAACAGGGTCCACTGAACAAGGAAAACACCTAGGAATCTTTCTAGATGGCTCTTTTTCTCTCATCTGGTTCACTAAGTCCCATCAACTTCACTGCTACTGTTCTAGCTGAAACCACTTGTCTCCACAAGTTGGGTTGGGGTGAAAATAAGTAGAGCAAGAGAACAACTAGCCTAAGGGATAAAAATGTTATTAGCACGGATAACATGGAAGTTGATGTGTTTCATGGGCTTTGGAGCTTCTAACTTGGGCTAAATCTCATTGCTAGCCTTGGTTTCAACTGGGAAGAAAAGGCCAAGTGTTGACTTGAGCATACAGAGTACATCCAGTCATTGCCTACTGCTGCCCGCTTCAGTCCCAGGAAGGTGCAGGTTAAAAGGACTATGAGGCTAGTCTAGGACTACACTATCCAGTATGGTAGCTACTACCACCTGTGGGTTCAGAGCATTTGCAATGTGGTCAGTGCCAATGGAGATGTCTGTAAGTGTAAAAATACAACCACATTTGAAAGACTTAGGACAATAAGAAAAAAATAATGTGAAATATCTTATTGATCATTTTTAGTTGATTATGTGAAGTGAAAGTGGCTCAGTAGTGTCCGACTCTTTGCGACCCCATGGACTATACAGAATTCTCCAGGCCAGAGTACTGGAATGGGTAGCCTTTCCCTTCTCCAGGGGGTCTTCCCAACCCAGGGATTGAACTCAGGTATCCCGCATTTCAGGCAGATTCTTTACCAGCTGAGCCACAAGGGAAGCCCAAGAATACTGGAGTGGGTAGCCTATCCCTTCTCCAGTGGATCTTCTCAATCCAGGAATTGAACCGAGGTCTCCTGCATTGCAGGTGGATTCTTTACCAACTGAGCTATAAGGGAAGCCCTCTTAGGTGATTATATTTTGAAGTAAAAACTTGGGATATAGAGGTTAAATAAATTATTACTATTAAATCTAATTTCACCAGTTTCCTCTTTTTAAAATTTGGCTATTAGAAAAGGTAAATTAAGTAAGTGGCTTGCATTGTATTTCCATTGAACAGTAATGGTCTGTCAAGTGTGATGACTGGTGTTTTGAGAATTCAACAGAGTTTTTACATTTTAAAGACATCCTGTCCCTGTGAAGATTAATTCCTGAAAAGTTTCCATTGTTAAAGAAATGTTCAAGTAATTGAACTATATTAAAATAGTCTTCAGAGTCCAGAGCCCTTGTGGAGGCACATCTTTGTCCTCTAAGAATGAATTTAATTTCTGCAAAGTTTTCACTCATTTATTTAGCAAAAGCATCCAAGGAGTGTTTAGTACATGCTGACACATCCAGAGAGCAATACATGTAGAGGTGAAAATGAAAATTTCCTGACCTCAAGGAGTTTATTACATCAGAGAAATAGATCTAAAAATAAACATCCAAAAGGGTGATTTTAATAGCAACATGTACAAAGTGTAAGGAATGCCTACTCACTTGGAGCCATGAAGAAGAAAATGGATAATTACACTGGGGTTCAAAAGAAAACATGCGCATTAGGTAGTGAAACATTGCCTTGCATGGCTTGGAAATAAGATGGACCAAAAATGTGAGAAACAGCCACATCATTGTTCGTTTGAGTTGTTACCATTTAGCCTGCTAACATGGCCACTTTGAAAGGGACAACATTTATTGTATCCTTTAAGTATTAGCATACTAGTAAAAATAAAATCCTGTGTGTGTCTGGCTCCCAGGGCTTCCTCTCAGTCCAGTATTCCTGTGAATTAGGCTGGTTCCCGGTGGGTGGGACATGCGGCCAGGGATGAGCTATTCGAGACAGCTTCCAGGACCTGGAAGCATCTTGTATGAGATACTTAGCAGGCTGGAATGGGAACCAGCAATGGTCAGCTCTGTACCTACTCATTTTCCTTAGAAAAGTGTGGGAATCGTATCCAAGTGTCCTCTAATCTAGGTCACCATAATCTGTCCTATTAGGACGTTTCTCTTATTCCTACCCTCAGTGTGTGAATTTCACAAAGGAATTCTACATGGATGCCTATTGTGCACCTCATAATCGGTTCCTTTTAAATGAAAATGTTTTGAAAAAGGCATCACTCTGATGATTAAGGCAGAACAGGAAATCTGAAGGAGACACACCTGTAATGGAGGGCTCTGACCAACTGGGGAAGAGTGAGCAGAACAAAGCTTCACAGCCCTGAATTACAGGCTCATCTGATTGATGTACGGTCACACAAACATTTTCGCACAATGGTAGATGGTGACAACATCGTACAGAGAGTGGCTGGTCAACTCCAGTGCAAACCATTAACCACATTAGAGAAAATAGCTCTGGAGAGGTATCGCTCCACGGTTTTTAACTTCCAAAGATGTCACGAGAAGAGCCACAAATTATTATTGCTGACAATTTGTACAATTTGTCCCTGGTGAAATGTGTGTGTCCCTACACTGCACCGTTTTACATAACAATATGAAATATTAAAAGGGAAAAACGTTTTGTAATAAACAGCAGTTTTGCTGATTGCAGCTGATTATGTTAAGCGGCTTGTACTGTGGGTGTCAGAGGAGACTTAATCGCTCCTATAACTAACCTCCACCGCTGACCTCTCCCCTCCGCTGATGAAGCCTATTCAAAAACCTGCTGCCCTTTCTCATTTTCAGATCCTATATTTCTGAACTGTTTTGATCATGCATATATTTGCTAAAGTTGTTGTGTTCAGAATTTGTGTGTGTGTTTTAAAAAATATATAATTCATGAAGATTCCTGCCAGAGCTGTCTCATCCATTATTAAAAACAAAACAAAACTACACAAACATGCATATTTGCAATATTTTTATCAGATACTCAAATGTCATTAATTACAGGTAAAAGCTGTCCCCAAGCCTGAGAGATGCTCTGTGAAGGAATACGGTGCTGAAATTTTTTCTTCCAACTTTAAAATAAACGGCCAGGATGTCTTTCTGGGGAAGAATGTCCTCTTGGTCATTTCATCAGCCTCAATGGCTGGTACTCAGAAGCAAAGTGCTATTCAATCATAAAGCAATTTCATTTTTCTGATAAAAGTTTTTGATTTAAATGGGATTTTATAGAGCACATTTCAGGGTGGATAACTCCTCCATCAGTAAGTACAGATAAATACGTAAGTGCATATGTGTAAGTGTCTCTGATTCACAGTTTGCCTTCCTCTTTTCCCCAAATTCAGAGATGTTTACCAAAGCACAGGGGAAATGTGGTGGAGGTGGGAAAGGCAGAGTTTTGAAAGAGAGAAGACCGGTCTACCCCAGATTATGCAAATGAAACCATCCCGGAAATAAAGACAAAAGAGGGAGGGAGAAAATCAACAATCCGAAAAGCAATGTGTTTGAATGCAATTTGCCAGTGAAAGGGGTGGACTCAGTACAACAAGGTCACAAAAAGGTTCAGCTTTCGAGGAGGCAAATACTGGCTGAAGCCGGCTGATAAATATTTCCTACAGGATTTGAAGCAGGTTGCCACCAGCAAAACAAAAGTCCCTAGGGGGCAGTACATAATTAACAATTTGAAGATGTGGCCTTGTATCGTGTCTCCAAGGGAGCCAGAGAAACCTACCCCAAAAGCACAAAACCTGAGTTGCTATATTAATCTCACGATTCCCGAATAAACGAACGTCGGCGTTTCCCCCGAGGCTGGGAAAGCGCCTTTTACTCTTGGCTGGCAAACGTTTCCTGACTAATGGTGTCATTTTCCTGTGATTTTATATCAGCACCACCAAACCTGTTCCTCTGGTCTGCGGGAAAGACTCAGCTTGTTTAAAAAAGCAAAGGAATCTTTTTTTTTTTTTTCCTATTAACAAAGAAAAGAATAAAATCAGGATTCGGAGGAGCAAGCCATTGAGACGGGGTGCTTGTCTGAGTGTTTAGAGACTTTTTTAAACGGTGACTTCTTCTTTTTCTTAAGCAATCGATCTTCGATTAAATCGGACCCGTGGATGAGAACAAAAGCTCAAAAGGCAGTGACAGCACCAGGAAATAAGTCATCAAGAGGTTTTGGTGTGGTTTTAAAATTTCTTTGGTTTGTTTCAAGACGGGCTGGATTTTGGAGGGAGGAAGAGGTTAATCAATTGCCAGAGAGAAAGAACAGACAAAGAAACACGAAACTTTTTATCTTGGGGTGGCACTCACTGGCGTTCATTCAAGAGAAGTCAGCTGTGTTTTCCACGAGAGCACACCGGGGCGTGTACTGCATCATGCAGGGCAGCACCACGCTTGTGTGTGCCCAGCTCCTGCAATTTAGAAGCCGTGCCAACCCCTGCTCCTGGCCCCAGGGTTTGGGAAAGGAGATCTGGACGACATTCCCAGCTCTGACAGGAAAAGCTTGTGTTCCCTGAGAAGTTTCTGAGCTTCTCTGTGTCTTGGTTGCTTCAATTGCAGACTGAGTTCAGATCACTTGCCACCTGCCTACCTAATCAGAATATTGTGAGGGTTAATGAGATTGCGCTTGCAAAGTGATTGCCTCATCATATAACTCCAAAGTATTATTATTCATCATAAAGACACAGCTGCAATATTGTATATTGTTACATACCAGACACCATGCTTCTATTTTTAGCAACTCTGAAATGAGGCTGTCTTAGAATTATACAGTGGTAGGGGCCTCGCCTTATTACCTGCCCCAGACTCCATTCTGTTCTGGGGTAGGTGAAGGAATAACCACCCAGGACAGCTGGCTATTTATATTTAGTCTCATCTTTAGATCTAAAGGCAGAAACTCTTTCATTCTCCCTCAGAGGAAATACCAGTGCCATCATCATCCTGATGGCTAAGAGTTGTTGCTTAAGTCTAAATATTCCCTTGTGTTTTAACTACGATCATCTTTTTCTTTTATTAATATGTGCATTGGTCTCCCTCACTTAGTGCTCTTGGCAGGTAGAAACCGTGTCCCGTTTGCGTTCTCGGCTTCTGTGATCCCAGCTCTCTGGAGGATCAGGCTGGGGTTTGACACAAATCCAGGGGTTCTGGGCTCAGGGGTGGTGTGACTATGGTCCTGGGTGTGCCCAAATTTGAAACGCAGGTTGCACTTCAACTTTCTTTTCCTTAGTCATTTCATAAAGCCCTATTGGTTGCCTCCTGGTGTTTTATGCTCTTTGATGCAGAGATTGATGAATGATTCAATCAAATTCCCCTAGTTATCAGTGCTATCTGGTCTATAATTACTATATTAATTCATCTCCACCTCCCATCCCCCATATGTTTTAAGATGAGATTTGCTCACATTTCCACAAAAAACGAACTTTGGCCCCCTTAGTCTTAAAAAAATATATGTAGGCGTTCACAGACTATCTGCTTGCCATTAGAGCTGACTCTCTTGCATCCAACCACTCTGCACAGATTCTTACGAAATGTTTTTGGCCCCTGGTCTTGTCCAGTTTCACTTTTTCTAATACAGCTGAGTTTTATTGGTCTACAATTCACTCCTAATATTTTAAAAAGTTAGACCCAAGAGACGAACGGCCACCCCTGCCTTTCATGTTCCTCTCCAGCATTTCATTCCCTCATGGAAATCCGGACTCTGATGAATCCTGCCAGGTCTCCTGCACTGAACTCCTAGCTCACCACCCAGTCTCTCTCCAAGGCTGAAGCAGATGGAGGCCGTGCTTGGCAAAGATGTGTGGGCTCGGAGCTTGAGCTCTATCTTGGTCAACGGAGATCACTGAGAGTTTGCACCAGTCTCTCCTTTCTCAGTGTTACAACTTCTGTGATCCCAAGGGAAGGTCTACAAATAAGGTTCTTTGTTTACACATATCTCAAATTTTCATTCCAATATTTCAGGAAAAAATAAGGTTGTCAGCTGCTTTCCTTCTTTAAGTCTTTACAAATGTTTAGGGAATTTAACTTGCAATTGCCAAATCTGGGTCAGGGGCTGGCTCAGTTTATTTCCTGATCTCCTGGAGCTGAAGCCTGTGACTGTGTCCTTGGTCTGTCAGCAGGGGCTGGCGAAGGTGTTGAGGGGGCGGGCTCGCGCGACATGTGTTCATTTTGAGGACCTCCCAAAACCTTGTCTTTACAAAGTCTGGGGCTGCCTGTTGGAAAAAAGAATGCCAACAGATCATATCACTGCCTTCTTTCATAACCGTCCATTCCTGGAAAACCCACCAAAGTTCTGAAAACAACATCATTAGTAAACCTCATTTCCTCCACAGCAAAAAAAGTAAGCAATTTTACTTTTCGTCTCTCCCTTCTTTTCTATTCAGAGTCAGCATAGAGAGGAAGCCTTTCCTCCCAAGGCCGAAGAGTTCAATGTCACACCACTAGAGGGGCCACGAGTTCCTGAGCTGCTGCCTCCTTTGCCAAGGTTATTCCGTTTATGCCTGGCCTCAGTGTCCGCTTGGACACGGGACAAACAGAGATGGATCTAAAACGATTGTCAGGCTGTTTGAATAATATTAATATTGTGAAATAGGAATAACAACAGAAATAGTTACCACTAATTGAACTTTTGCTTAGAAGTAGGCAAAATGTGAAACTTTGACTTACATTATTTCACCAAGGAAATATTCCATTTTCCAGATAGAGCATCGCAAGGTTAAGCAACTGCCCAAGGACCTACAGCTGGTTCATGGTGGGAAAGATGGTTCTCAGCCTACGTAAGGCCCCTGGCCTCCAGTAAGAGCTGCTGAAGGACGAACACCACTAGGCTGAGCCCAGAGAGTGAAGCCACTGTGCCCACGGGCTGGTTCTAACTAAGTCTTTTCTAGAACAGCAGCAGCTCTAGGTTAGGGTTTCTTGGCTCTCAGTATGTCCAAAGTCACCCCAAAGTGGGCCCAAAATTCCTGAGCCCTGATGTTTCTTTGTCCTGACCTTGGGGCTTGCTAGGCCATGAAACGTCTCTGAAACTGATGACTGTAAAGCTTTTCCATGTTGGCCTCAGCGATGCTTTCAGATACAGTGTTCCTCGAATCCTCTTTATCTTGGTGATGTACATGGGGCTGAGGGTGTGGAAGGGGTAGAAAGAGAAACAGTAGGCTGGGTGAGGAATCACTTCTTTTTTTTCATTTCTTTTATTTATTGATTTTAATTGGAGGCTAATTACTTTACGATATTGTGGTGGTTTTTGCCATACATTCACATGAATCAGCCACGGGTGTACATGTGTTCCCCTTCCTGAACCCGCCTCCCACCTCCCTCCCCATCCCATCCCTCAGGGTCACCCCAGTGCACCAGCCCCGAGCACCCTGTCTCATGCATCTAACTTGGATTGGCGATCTCTTTCACATATGATAATATACATGTTTCAAAGCTATTCTCTCAAATCATCCCACCCTCGCCTTCTCCCACAGAGTCCAAAAGTTTGTTCTTTACATCTGTGTCTCTTTTGCTGTCTCGCATATAGGGTCATCGTTACCATCTTTCTAAATTCCATATATATGCATTAATATACTGTATTGGTGTTTTTCTTTCTTACTTCACTCTGTATAATAAGCTCCAATTTCATCCACCTCATTAGAACTAATTCAAATGCATTCTTTTAAAAAGCTATGTAATACTCCACTGTGTATATGTACCACAGCTTTCTTATCCATTTGTCTGCTGATGGACATCTAGGTTGCTTCCATGGCCTCGCTATTGTAAACAGTGCTGTGATGAACACTGGGGTACACGTGTCTCTTTCAATTCTGGTTTCCTCAGTGTGTATGCCCAGCAGTGGGATTGCTGGGTCATATGGCAGTTCTATTTCCAGTTTTTTAAGGAATCTCCACCCTTTTCTCCATAGTGGCTGCACTAGTTTGCATCCCTACCAACAGTGGAAGAGGGTTCCCTTTTTTCCACACCTTCTCCAGCACTTATTGCTTGTAGACTTTTTGATAAGCAGCCATTCTGACCGGTGTGAGATGGCACCTCATTGTGGTTTTGACTTGAATTTCTCTGATCATGGGTGATGTTGAGCATTTTTTCATGTGTTTATTAGCCATCTGTATGTCTTCTTTGGAGAAATGTCTTTTAATTCTTTGGCCCATTTTTTGATTGGGTCATTTATTTTTCTGGAATTGAGCTGCAGGAGCTGCTTATATATTTTTGAGATTAATTCTTTGTTAGTTGCTTCATTTGCCATTATTTTCTGCCATTCTGGAGGCTGTCTTCTCACCTTGCTTATAGTTTCCTTTGATGTGCAAAAGCTTTTAAGTTTAATTAGGTCCCATTTGTTTATTTTTGCTTTTATTTCCAATATTCTGGGAGGTGGGTCATAGAGGATCCTGCTATGATTTACGTCAGAGAGTGTTTTGCCTATGTTTGAGGAATCACTTATTAATCGTCTTTCCCTTCTTTTCTGTTGACCTCTTTCATTATCTTTAAACAAGATATCAGGGATCCACCACCCTAGACTTCATGGGGAGACTGGTTTGCTCTGAATGGCTGGCACAGGAGCCATGTCAGATTGCAGAGCAAATAAATACTACCCAGGCATCAATGTACAGCCAGCAAGTGTGCCTTCCCTGGGCACAATCAAGTGCAATCTGTGGTGAGAAGTGAGATGTACAATTAGACGAGGTCTGCTTCACACCCTTAGTGGTACTGTTGCAGTGGCACTTGGGGGTGGGGCGGGGAGAAGCAACGCTAATCTCAGAGCCCAAGCAATCAGTGTTNCCCTGGGCACAATCAAATGCAATCTGTGGTGAGAAGTGAGATGTACAATTAGATGAGGTCTGCTTCACACCCTTACTGCTACTGTTGCAGTGGCACTTGGGGGTGGGGCGGGGAGAAGCAACGCGAATCTCAGAACCCAAGCAATCCGTGCTGCACCCTGAACCCAGCTCACTCCCCACCAAGTGCTCAATGCTAACCGATCCTTGGCCAGGGCTTTATATGCCAATACCTATTTGGAGGTACTGATTAAAAGGGATGGGAAAGTCTGAGACTTGCAGCCAGGGGATCCAAAAAAACCCAGAGGCTCGCTCAGGAACCAGGTGATTCCTCACTGGAACATCAGCCTTTGCTGTGCTGTTGAGAGTCCTGTATACACTGATGGAGCTTCTCGGCATGTGGATCCAGCAAGGGACACAAAGAAAGGGAAGTGTGCATGGGACAAAACTTGGATCTCTGCTCTTTCAGGTCTTTGTACTTCAGCTGGAGTATCCTCGTCTCTCAGAGCTATCTCCTCTGGCAGGAGGTGTGCATGGCCTCCCATCTAGGTCAAGGGGTTGTTGAACACTCATTTCATCTCCTCTTGCAGATCCAACTATTGTGAGAGGAGACCTTTGTGTCTGCAATTATTAGGTTTAACATCCAAGTGAGTCATAATAATTGTTAGATCCTTCGCTTGGGCTTCCCTGGTGGCTCAGATGGTAAAGAATCTGTCTGCAATGTGGAAGCCCTGGTTTTGATCCCTGGGTCAGAAAGATCCCCTGGAGAAGGAAAGGGGATACCTTTCCAGTATGCCTGTCTGGAGAATCCCATGGATAGAGGAGCCTGGTGGGCTACAATCTATGGGGTCGCAAAGAGTAGGACATGACTAAGTGACTAACACTTTAGATTTGTGTTGGCTTTGGGAAAGGCCCTTTTAAAATGGGTATTCGAGTGGTTTCTGGGGAAATTATCCTTTCTGCCTATGTGCTGTGAAAATTTTGTGATTTCAGAGCCTACGTTCAGAACTCAGTGTGAAGAAGCATCCAACATCGCCCCCAGGGAATTTTCCTGTGGGAAAACCAAAGCACCCAAAGGCACATTGGAAGCCACGTGGGGCTGTGAAACCAGGGAAATCAGAAGTCACTACTTGCCCCAAAGGTTGAGGTATCAGTGTATTTGGTTCCAGGTAGCACCAGCATGATCAAGAAGTCACCAGAGCACATTACCCATGAATCACAAAATATGCCACATTTTTAAGGGCTATTTGCAAGACTTCCGGAAAATGTAGCCCCTTTAATTCCCTGTAGGAAGAGGTACCCGTAAGAAACTTAAGAATTTAGCTGATAAAAGAGCTAGAGAAAACAAATGCTGTGTCACTCTTTTTATTCACTTGCAGATATACAATTCAAAGTCAGTGTTTCCCAACTTGTGGTGTGTGAGTCACCTGCAGCAGAATCACCTGGAATTTTTCTGGCATCACTCCAGTGGGAAAGCAGAACCTCGAGGGTAAGTCTGGAAATGGTGGGTGACAGTTCCCTCAGGGGATCCTGGGCCATTGCCAAGGCTGAGAACCCCTATAGCAGGTAATCACCGCATAGCCTCATAAAACCTGCCACCAGGTTGATATTTTCTTCCTGGCTTGAAATCGATAAAGTCAGAGTCACTCATCTTAGCTCCATTTAGGGAGCATTTATTTTGCAGCATCAATGTGCTGTGAGGGACACAAGGAAGAGTAGGGCCCAGCTCTTGTCCTCCCTCATCTGGGAATGGAGTCAGAAGGCTCAGACAAATGCACAAATAGATATAAGGCAAGGCAGCAAATGGTGAGATTTTCCTGAGACAGCTCTGCCAACTACCAGCAGTCCAGAGGAAACAAGAGCCACGTCCTGCAGGGAGAACTAGGAAAGCCAGGGGTTTCGAAATGGGCTGCAAGGGGTGGGTAGAATTTCAGAAATGGAGATGTTAGGTGTGATGGGAAGAGGGAACACTGTGAGGAAAGCGGGAGGGGCAGGATTCTCAGGGACCACTGATGAGTGGGCTTGACCTAGAAAGCAAACTTGAACCATTTCATGATTGTGGGGAATCCTGGGTAGATGAATTTCTTTTAATTGAGAAAATTTCCATGTTATAAAATTCATCCTTGTAAAGTGTGCATTTCAGTGACTTTAGTATAGTCACAGAGTTGTGCAACCATGAGTATTGAGTATTGTCTAATTTCAAGATGTTTTCATCAGCCCATACGTACTAGCAGACACTCCCAGCTTTACCTTCTCTAGCCCCTGGCAGCCACTAATCTACTTTCTGTCTGCGTGGATCAGGCAAATGAATTTGTACATAATTAATTCAATCCCTGGGTCAGGAAGAACCCCTGGAGAAGGGATTGGCTACCCATTCCAGTATTCTTGCCTAGAGAATTCCATGGACAGAGGAGCCCATTGTGCTGCAGTCCATGGGATTGTAAAGAGTTGGACACGACTGAGTGACTAAGACACACACAAGTAGAGAGCAGGGAGCTACTAATGATTTTAAAGGAGGTAAAATTTGCACATAGTGAGTGAAATGCACAGATCTTAAGTGTACAATTCAGAGGGTTCTGACAAATGTATACACTTATCTTACTAATTCCTCCAAATACAGACATTTTCATCAACCTAGAAATTTATCCATAAGGAAACCATGGTACTAATTTCTACTGTCAGAAATTAGTTTTGTTTTTTTCTTTTATTTCATGTAAATTGGAACCATGCAGTATGGACTCTTTTGTGTCTCACTTCTTTTGCACAAAATTACATTTTGAAATTAATTCCTGTTGTTGGTGTGTCAGCAGTTCATTATTTTTTGATGCTAAAAACTATGAACGTACCACATTTTGTTTAGCCATGCTTCTCTCAATGGACATTTGAATTGTTTCCAGTTTATCTACAACTGTGAACAAATTGTTCATGAAAAAAGAGAAAAGAAATTTCTCTTTGAGGGGGCATATGTTTTTATTTTTTGCCAGTGAGGGTAAATACCTAGAAGTGGGATTGTTGATTAGGGAACTACTGATTTTTTAAGAGAAAGAATGTGATTCCACCAGAACTGAACTTTAATGAACGCAGCAGCAGTAAGCAGGGAGAGTTAGGAGGTGGAAGTCAGGACATCTTTCATGATGGGGGAGCCAGAATATACAGAGCTTGGAAAATGAATGGGTATGTGTGGACAGTGGAAACGGAAGTCTTAATGACTATTTATCAAATGTTTACCCTCCAAGGCATCCTTAGGGTTCAGGCAATCTGACTGGCAGAATGATACACTTATTCTTGTTTGTGGGAAAGATAAAGGTTTTAGTTTCAGACAAGGAGATAGATCACTGTCCCCAAAGGGCCATTTCCCTGATAATCCAAGCGCCTCACAGGGTCAGTTGAATGAATGAACTTCGAGCAATCATACTTGGGAAGAAGGAAAGGGCATCCGGGAGAGTGGGTGGGCTGAGGCAGAAGCTCACACATCGGAAATTAGCCAACTTGCTGGACTGGTTGATTAGATTAGTTACTTGGGTAATGAGGTAGAGAATTTTATTCATCAGAAATTCTCCTCCAGAATTGCTCCCAAGGAAACCAGTCAGAGCTTGTTCTGAGACTCTCCCCGCCTCCGCCCACTCCCCAGGGAATCTCATGGAACTCCCAGCCGTGTTTATTCAAAGAGCATATTTATGGGCACTAGAGGCACAGCAGCAGAGGCACAAGTCAGCTGTTGAATTAGAATTTAGGAAATGTGTGTGTGTGTGGGTAGGGGGGCGTCCCCAGATGCTATACTGATTGGGAACAACTTTAATTATCTCTTAGTTTCCTTATCTGTAAAATGGGAATAAGAGTATCTATTTCATTTTCCTTGAAAATAGGTTATAAAAATCAAAAGAGAACATAATGCTAAAATACTTTGAAAAATGCATGCTTCCCATTTCCAACCAAATAACCAACCTACAGAAGTTCTCAGCTCTGTGATCAAGGTCTCCTGTGGTCTAAATTACTTCTGGTTCACTGTACCACTACTCCAGCAGTGGTGGCTCAAGTCCCGCGCTTGCCCACAGCCAGGCTATGCCTCTGTCTCTGCTTGTTTGTCTTCTTTCCTCTCTTGGTCCCATAAAATTCTTCCTGAGGTCTGTCACCCACACTGAGTCCTTGGGAGAGTCTCCTTATGACACTGTCCTCATCTGCTTGGGGGCCCCAGGTTGCAGCGGAAGTCACCTGTCCTGCAGATTTCAATAACACTGACTCAAGCCAGTCCCTTGAGAAGTTCAACATCATCCGATCCATTTACAAACTCCTGGGAAAAGTACAAACTCCTGGACACTCCTGACTCTCCCTGAATTTTTAAAATTTCTGTCTCACTTTCTGTGGCTCTTTCTTCTCTCAGTAGATCTGAGACTGGCCTCACCATTTAAAAAAAAAATAACATAAAATAATTCCAACTCACAAGGCACTCCAGGAAGAGGCATCTGGTGGTGTCCAGTTTACTAGGGAGTTGAGGCAAAGCTGGAGGTGTATTTTTCTGAAACCTACATGCCATAGCAGTAAATCTTGTACAGCCTGACTCTTAAAAGTCCTTTGGTCACCCTGCTGTAAGAATATCTCGTGGGTGACTTTGCTTTACAGGCAAAGCCTCTGCTATTTGGCCAGCCCTCCCTCCCTCTTTTCCCCCATTCCCTCTCTTATTTTTCTTCTTCTTTTTAAAATGTGGACCATTCTTTAAGTCTTTATTGAATTTGTTACAATATTGTTTCTGTTTTGTTTTTTTGCCTCCAGACATGTGGGATCTTAGCACCCTGACCAGGGATGGAACACACATCCCCTGCCTTGGAAGGTGAAATCTTAACCATTGAACTACCAAAGTGGAGAAGGAAATGGCAACCCACTCCAGTAATCTTGCCTAGAAAATCCAGTGGACAGAGGAGCCTGGTGGGCTGCTGTCAGTAGGGTCACGCAGAGTTGGACACGACTGAAGCGATTTAGCATGCATGCATCCATTAGAGGAGGAAGTGACAACCCACTCCAGTATTCTTGCCTGGAGAAACCCAGGGACAGAGGAGCCTAGTGGGCTGCCATCTATGTGGTCGCACAGAGTCGGACGCGACTGAAGCGACTTAGCAGCAGCAGCTGCAGGACCACCAAGGAAGTCGTCCCTTTCTTCTTGATTCTCCTTTTCTTACTCCCAAGTTCTTTTAGCCAGTATTTTGTCTCTATCTAAACTTCAGTTTTAGGACCTCACCTTCACCACTGGAATAGCATATCAGATTTTTTTTTCTAAAGAGGATTTCCTCTTTAAATATATTTGCCATCTTGTGAAATATATTTTTCCCCTGGTTACATTGGTTACAGCTATTTATGATTATGTCTTATAACCCCTGCTGGGTTATATGCTCCCTCATGGCAGTGTTTGTTTCTGATCCATATTTTAAAAAATTTCTCCATAGCATAAACCCAATACCTTGCATATAGTAGATCCTCAAGTGTTGAATGAATGAGTGAAGGAGTGAATGAATGCTGGTATCTTCTGTATAACTCCAGAAAAAGCAGAGTGAAGGAACAGAAGCAGTAAGTTTCCATAATGGGGTATTAATATGTTCCACTCACCACCAAAAGAGATCAACACGGGGTACACAGAGTCCCCTATATGGAGCTCATCTTGACCCCAGTGAGCAGGCGAATGCTGGGCAGGGGTCCATGCAGGCTTGGTGGGGGTCCACGTAGGCTTTATGTTCTCTCTGTTCCCTGGGGAATGAGTATGCAGCACAGATTCTTTTCAGAGAGGCTGCTGACCTCTGGATGAATGGTAACAATTTATGACCATTACTGATGAGAGCTAGAACTGCTCCTGTGACCCGCGGGATTCGTCCTCTCTGTCCCATTTGTAACCCTTCAGATCAGATTTTCTTCAGTGAAATCAGAGTTGTCACAAGGAGTACACATTCAGGGCAGAATCACAAAAACCCTTATACCTACTGATTGGAAACATGAAACGTGTATTTTATTATATATAAAAAAACACCTCTGCCATTCATCCTATAAAAAATAGAGAAAGAAAGAAGACTATGGCTTGAACACCAGTGAAAGAGGCTATACAACAAAGAATGTGCTTTTGAAATTGTTGTTGAATTCTGCTGTTCTTTAGATCCTGAAAGTAAAAAACTATTTGTAGAACTTTATAGCCCACTAGTGAGTTCATTCAAGAGGTGCTTGAACTTACTAAATCTTCTCGATAAGCCTTACACAGGAAGAATCAGCACTATTCCCATTCTATAGATGAGGGAGCTGAGACCAATAGAGGCCAGTTTTCTCAATGCCACCCACCTAAGGGGTGGCAGAGCTCTAACCAGAAACCTGTCTTCTGGCTCCAAATCTTATTTGCTTTCTACCACAATGGCCACCTTGCCTGCAAAAATGGCTGTCCAGACCTCTTTACACACAGAGAGTTCTGAGTGCTAAAAATCTAAAAGGTTCACGATACTTTAAAAAAATGTGGTATTTCCCTGGCAGTCCAGTGGTTAAGACTCTGAGCTTCCACTGCAGGAGGCACAGGTTCAATCTCTGGTTGGAGAACTAAAATCCTGTATGCCATATTTCATGGCCAAAAGGAAACAAAAAAGAAAATGCATAAAATCATTGGCTTAATGAGTGATGCAATGGGCTTAGTTACCAACAATAGAGTTATATCCCTAGAGTAATAAAGTTCACTGTATCATTTTGCTCTGCTGTATCCCAGTTTTGACCCTGGAGTAAATCTGGAGTATGTAACACCTGATCCAGGAGAAGAACACTGTTTTAGAAAGCTTCAGGAGAAAAAAAAAAAGTAGGTGCATGCTTTCTCTCTGCGAACTTCTTCCCTGGCTTACCTTGTTGTAATGGTCAGCAGAGCACATGGTTAAGATTTTATGCTGGAGTCTGGCTGGTATGGATATGTGTCCTGAATCTATTATACTATCAACTTTGGGCAAGTAACTAACCTCTCCAAGCTTTAGTTTCCTTTTCCTCATCTGCAAAATGAAACCAAACCTCAGCTGGATTCTTTGGTTGCAAGCAACAGAAACACACTCACTTAGGCTAAAAAGGACATTTACCAAATGATTTTAGCTCTCTTGCAGAATCAAAGGGAAAGGCTTTGCAAAGAACAGAAGCCCCATAAATCTGAATGTCTGAAGAAACAGACATTCTTATCCGCACTCTGGTGTTAGAAAGACTTACCCTAGCCATTTTCCATCTTGGTGTCATTCAGGGCTGACTGGAGTCATGTGGCCATTCCTGGGCAGAGAGGAGGTTAGAGACCTTGATTGATGGTTCCACCAGAACCCTATGGAATGGAGCAGGTGAAGTTACTTAAAAGAAAAATTGAAGTGATGCTTTGAAAAAACAAGGCAAAATGAAGATTTACTACAGGAATAAAAAATAATACTTCATAGGGACTTTTTTAGGGTTAAAAGATACAATGAATTTAAAATGCTTAGCACGATGTCTGTCACAGTAGGTTCTTGATGAGTATTTGTTGTTGTTGGAATGGAACAGAAGTGAATTGAGAAGGAATATGGATAATCCAAGGAGAAAGATAAAAGAGAAAAGGATTCAACAAGCGGATTGGCAGAGCAAAGTGGAGACCTTCTTCTCCCCCTGATACCATGACCACCCCTAAAATACCATGAAATCTGTGATGAATGCCTTTAATTATTGGAACATCGTATTTTGTATAAAGAATGCTAAGTACAGAGGCACCAGTAAATTCAGACAACCAATCTCACTGACTAAACTGTATAATAGATGCCTAGACACATCTGTACAGAAGGAAAATGGCAATAAAAGTGAAGCATAGATTATTCATTTTCAGAAAATTCAGTGTTAACAATATAAGGAAAAGAATGAATATTTTATAATTATTATGATGGAATCACTTAAAAATTACGGTAAAATGGTTTTCACTTATTCCTCTGTAACATGAATGAAATGTATTAGCAATTAACAATTATACTCTGATATTTCTGCATACCACACTAACTACAATGAACATTAATATTTATGTGTTACCCACACTGTTACTGACTGGGCCAGATTTAGTCCCTGGTTTCTCATTTCTCTATTCCTAGAGACATAAATGGGAGTTGCAAGTGAGTACCTGAAGGCACATTTTCAACTGCTATAGTTTATCATTCTTATAGTTTATATCCTGAAAGCTTCATAACCGTGGCAAGTCAGCCTTCACCCTGGGAATGGTCAGTCATAAACCTATAGAAAATGCCAAATGTATCTGAACAATCACTTACCTTTAGGGGTTGAAATGTGGCTCTCTTATTTCTAGAATCACAAATTGTGATATTGAACAAAATACCTACCCGTTGATCTATTTATTGATCTGTCAATCTGTCTTCATCATCATCTATCTATTAAATCTAATGGATACAGTTTCAGAAATTTACATTATTACTACTTGGTATGATACTGGACAATGTAAATCTCTTAGTTCTCAATTCTAGACATTTCTCTAGAACCTTTGTTCAAAGAGTCAATATATCTCTTTTGTGGAGATTCTCCAGGAAGGTAGCACCTTTTACAGCTATCAGAGCTTGCTTTTGGGGATTAAGAAATGCCTATACACTCACCTAGAACCAGACATCCTGGAATGTGAAGTCAAGCAGGCCTTAGAAAGCATCACTACGAACTAAGTTAGTGGAGGTGATGGAATTCCAGTTGAGCTATTTCAAATCCTGAAAGATGATGCTGTGAAAGTGCTGCACTCAATATGCCAGCAAATTTGGAAAACTCAGCAGTGGCCACAGGACTGGAAAGGTCAGTTTTCATTCCAATCCCTAAGAAAGGCAATGCCAAAGAATGCTCAAACTACCACACAATTGCACTCATCTCACATGCTAGTAAAGTAATGCTCAAAATTCTCCAAGCCAGGCTTCAGCAATATTTGAACCGTGAACTTCCAGTGGTGCAAGCTGGTTTTAGAAAAGNTATGACCTAAATCAAATCCCTTATGATTATACACTGGAAGTGAGAAATAGATTTAAGGGCCTAGATCTGTTAGATAGAGTGCCTGATGAACTATGGAAGGCAGTTCGTGACATTGTGCAGGAGACAGGGATCAAGATCATCCACATGGAAAGGAAATGCAAAATGGCTGTCTGGGGAGGGCTTACAAATAGCTGTGAAAAGAAAATAAATGAAAAGCAAATGAGAAAAGGAAAGATATAAGCATCTGAATGCAGAGTTCCAAGGAAGAGCAAGAAGAGATAAGAAAGACTTCTTTAGTGATCAGTGCAAAGAAAAAGAGGAAAACAACAGAATGGAAAAGACTAGAGATCTCGTCAAGAAAATTAGAGATACCAAGGGAATATTTCATGCAAAGACGGGCTTGATAAAGGACAGAAATGATCTGGACCTAACAGAAGCAGAAGATATTTAGAAGAGGTGGCAAGAATACACAGAAGAACTGTACAAGAAAGTGCTTCACAACCCAGATAATCACGATGGTGTGATCACTCATCTAGAGTCAGATATCCTGGAATGTGAAGTCAAGAGGGCCTTAGAAAGCATCACTATGAACAAAGCTAGTGGAGGTGATGGTTTTCCAGTTAAGTTGTTTCCAATCCTGAAAGATGATGCTGTGAAAGTGCTGCACTCAATATGCCCACAAATTTTGAAAACTCAGCAGTGGCCACAGGACTGGAAAGGTCAGTTTTCATTCCAATCCCAAAGAAAGGCAATGCTAAAGAATGCTCAAACTACCACACAATTGCACTCATCTCACATGCTAGTAAAGTAATGCTCAAAATTCTCCAAGCCAGGCTTCAGCAACAGGTGAAC
>SJYV01033950.1:0-14232 GCA_006410875.1 Neotragus pygmaeus
AGGAGGAATGGGGACAGGAGGAGAAGGAGACGACAGAGGATGAGATGGCTGGATGGCATCATAGACTCAATGCACGTGTGTTTGGGTGAACTCCAGGAGTTGGTGATGGACAGGGAGGCCTGGCGTGCTGTGATTCATGGGATCTCAAAGAATCGGACACAACTGAGCGACTGAACTGAACTGAACAGCGAATCTCCAGCTTCAACATTAACCTCTCTTCTAACTGTTGGATCAAAGTTTTCATATATAAGTATCTATGGAAGCCAGGAATGTAAGAGGAAACTAATATGGCAAACCAGATATAAAACAGCAGAAAAAGACAGAGGCTGCAGAAAACTACAGAGATATGCCTAAGATGTGGCCATCACTCAGCTCCAGTTGATTTTGTGAGGCACATGTAGTTCCAATACAATCACATAATCTAACTTCTAAGGAAAAGGCTAGCAATCTAAATTTGGGAGAGTGAGGATTCTCTATTTCATTTTTTTTAAATGATGGCCACTAACTCTTTTTACAAAAATATCAGGTAGAAATAAATCTCAAAAACCTCTCAACTGTAAAACATTCAAAAAAAAAAAATAATAATAAGAAAGAAAAAAACAAACAGAAAACAAAACAAGAAAAAAACATTCAGAAGTGCTGAATAAAATAAAACAAGTATGCTTCCTTCAAACTTTTTCTTTGAAATGATTTTAGACAAAGAAAAACTGAAAAAAACAGTATTGACAGTTCATATATACTCTTCATCCACCTTTTTCAAATGTTAATCATACAATTATCAAAACCAGAAAACTGGTATATGCAAAGACTATCATTTTCACCATTTCCCCCCAATGCCCTTTTTCTATTCCAGGATCAAATCCAGTTTCCCGCATTGCATATAGTTGTTGTGTGTACCAATTACAAAGGGAAAATAAGCTTTTAAGTGAACACTGTGTTAGAAAGAAAGTAGCAAGAGAAATCCCCAGGAGTCATGAACAAATAATAATAATAATAAATGAGAACGCAGTACTAGAGAGTTGTAAACAGATAAAGATAACCCCTGGGTGCTTTTTTCAGTTTTTCAGTCTCAGTTGCTAAGGCATTTGGTTTACTATCAATGAAGAAAAAGTACAGGAGATGTTGTCTGCCTCTCCTCTGAGGAAGTGAGATTTCTCCCTCCATAATGCTGCAACCCACAGAGAGCCATGATTTCAGGGAAAACAAGGACAAGAAAAAAAAAAATCAATTTACAAACAACAGGATAAAAAGAAAAGCTTATCTTTCTTGATTTGGGCTTAAGTGTGAGAGCCTCCCCTAGGAGAAAATAACTTTAGATTAATTAAAAAAAAAATAAGGTCTACCAAAAAGCACTTCCATAGCTCAACACTGCCCAAGGGCTACCAGTTGGTAATTTCTGTTAAACACCCAGAATTTAAACTGTCTGGCTTCCTCCACCTGGGTGTTGCATCAACATTTGAAATTCAACCTATCCAAGGATGAAAGCTACTGTATATTTTCAAAACCTTCTCCTCTTCATGATGTTCTTATTTCTGTCACTACCATCATTCAGTTATCCCAGGTCAAAACTTTAGAATACTATTTAATTTCTATTTGGATACAGAATCCTATGGATTTTACCTATTAATTTGTCTTCTACGCCACACATTCCCACTGCTACTTCTACTTCAGGTTCATGCTATCTAGACATTTGAAAAAGTTCCCTGGAGGATTTCCCTGGTGGTCCCATGGCTAAGACTCCATGCTTCCAATGCAGGGGGCCAGATTTCAATCCCTGGTCAGGGAGCTAGATTTCCGCTTGCCACAATTAAGAGTTTGCATGCCACAACTAAACAACCCATGTGCCACAACAAAGATCAAAGATTCTGCTGCTGCAACTAAGACCTGGCACAGCCAAATAAATAATATTTTTTTAAAAAAAGAAAAATCCCCTAAGTTGATTTCACAAGTGTCAACTGCCCCTTTTACATTCACTTCTGTATGATGCTTCTAACTGGAACTTCAATCATAACACTTGTTTCCACTGATTTCTTTAATGCTCTTCTCTGCACACAGAATAAATCATGGCATTCAAATCCCTGAGAAGATTTGACCTCAAACTTCCTTTTTGGTCTTAAGTATCAATTACTTTCATCTTTACATTAGTTAAACTGGATCACTGTTAACCAAAATAACTTGTTAACTCTCTTCTGTATCTCCATACATGCTATTTCCTCTGTGGAATTCAATTAAAATAAAATGTAAACAGGTTTCTCCTGTGTGAAACACCTGTGTTCAGCAGCAAAGAGGTGGGGATGCAGTAGAAAGAAACAAATTATTCACTTATTCACACTCAGTTCTTTGTCTTGAATCTCAGGAAGGAATGCCCTCAACTTCCTCTTCCTTCATTCTTCCCCATAATTTAACACAATCACACACATTTCCACCTGTCAACTGAAGGGTTCACACAGAAGCCAGAAGATCATCCCTAAGAGAAATGCAGAGGAGCTTATGGCATTTCATGTATAGCAGACACAGTAACTACTTCAGGTGCTCTTAGACTGAGGATCCTATTAATACCATAATGTGACCCTGGGCTATCAAAGAGCCTGCCAATGAAAGATAACATCATTATCACTATGTCATTTTTGCCAAAGAAGTAAATAAATGATTTCTGATTTACTTTCAGTTAACCCTTGGACTGCAAGGAGATCCAACCAGTCCATTCTGAAGGAGATCAGCCTTGGGTATTCTTTGGAAGCAATGATGCTAAAGCTGAAACTCCAGTACTTTGGCCACCTCATTCGAAGAGTTGACTTATTGGAAAATACTCTGATGCTGGGAGGAGAAAGGGACGACAGAGGATGAGATGGCTGGATGGCATCACTGACTTGATGGATGTGAGTTTGAGTGAACTCCAGGAGTTGGTGATGGACAGGGAGGCCTGGCGTGCTGTGATTCATGGGGTCACAAAGAGTCGGACATGACTGAATGACTGAACTGAACTGAACCATACAATTAAAGAAAATATTCCACTTCCTTTGTGTATTTAAAAAGTCTGTTTTTATTCTAAAATCTTATGTGATAGTTCTAAACTACTTAGGAAAGTCTACTTTGAAAAGATAATTTTGAAATGGGTATCGAAATACAAAACACACGATTCAATGAAACCAGTGGTAAATTCTCTCAGTTTGATAGCACAGTGTAAAAGATACATTAAAATGAAAGAATCATTTTGTTCACTTCCTAAGAGAACTATGATTCAATCTGAATGAACCATTACACAATCAAAAAAAAAAGCAAGAATTTAGATCGGGAAAGGAAATTAAGCATTGTCTAATCTTGGGCTTCCCTGGTGGCTCAGCTGGTAAAGAATCCACCTGCAATGAGGGAGGCCTGGGTGCAATCCCTGGGTTGGGAAGATCCCCTAGAGAAGGGAACATCTACCCACCCCATTATTCTGGCCTGGAGAATTTCATGGACTGTAAAGTCCCTGGGGTGGCAAAGAGTTGGAGTAAAACTTTTTAAACAACTACTTCAGTTGTCTTAAAACTTGATAATGAATATAGTATAGTATAAAGTCTAAATGAATTCAGAAATGGTAACCCTGTAGAGAAGGCATGGGGGAAAGGGGCGAGATAGTCAATATTTTAGGTTTTGTGGCCATAAGGTTTCAGACCCAACTACTTAACTCTGCTCTTATAGCACAAAAGCAGCCACAGATGATATATAAACAAGCGAGCATTGCTGTGCTCCAATAAAACTTCGTATGCAAACCCAGGCACAAGCCAGATGCAGCTTTCAGGCCATAGTCTTCCCTGCTGACCATTGGTCATCAACTTTCACTTTCAATCTTTGGCCAGATATCCAAGGTCAGTTAGAAATATAACTACTGTAACCTTGTGATTTTTGTGGATTATAGACTATTCACTTTTTGTAAGAATTGGTTTAATTCTGGTTTATGTTACTGCTGACCATGCCTTAGACTCGCAATGGCAAACTTCTATAAAGGACCAGATTGTAAATATTTTAGGTTGTGCCATATGATCACGATAATTATTCAAGTTTGCTAGTTTAGCCAAAGGTATCCATAGACAATATAAACAAATAAGCATGTTGACTGTTTTCCAAGAACAGTTTATTTACTAAAACAGGCAGCAAGCTGGATTTGGCCCATGGGCCATGGTTTGCTGATCCTTGCTTTAAACTCAGAAAAACAACTTTTAAATAAATTAGCTGAATTTTGATCTATTTAAAGAAGCTTATCAAGTGTAGAACCCAAATAATAAAATAATAATGTGAGATGCTTCCAGTTTTGTCCTTCTTCCTCAAGACTGGCTATTCAAGGCCTTTTGTTGTTTATATGAATTTAGAATTGTTTTTCTATTTTTGTATGATATTGAGATTTTTGATAGAGATTGCAATAAATGGTGTGGCCATTTTAATAACATTAACTCTTCCTATCTACGTACATGCCATTTTTCATGTCTAATTTCTTTCATCAGTGTTGTGTACTTTTCAATGTACAACGTTTTCATCTCTTTAAATTTATTCTTTAGTATTTTATTCTTTTTTAGTGCTATTATAAACAAGATTGTTTTCCTAATTTCCCTTTCGAATAGTTAATTTTCAGTGTATAGAGAAGCAACAGGTTTTTGTATGTTAATTTTGTTTTCTGCTACTTCACAGAATTGATTTATTAGTTCTAACAGGTTTTGTGTGTCCGTGTATGTGTGTGTGTATGTGTGTGTGTGCGCACATGCATGCACGGAGTCTTTAGGGTAACTATAAATAAGATCATCATTGTCTGCAAACAAGAAGTTTTACTTATACTATATTAGCTGCATGACCATATTAACTGCATGCCTATCGGCCTTTCTGAATTTCTAAAAAATATGGAATGTCTCCACTATAAGCCTCCCAAGGACATTATAACACTCCAATGACTAAAATGTGAAAGCTATTTATAAAATGCTAAATATCATACAAATTTAAGTTATTATTATTATGCATTCTTTGGTGATTTCTAAATTTCTCATCTAAAATACTACTACTATAATTCTTTTAGTAGGAATAAAGTCTGTTTAGGAACTGCAAACTATCGGTTAAAATTGCTGTTAAGTGTCATTAGACTTTTAAGGAGAAACACTATTAGCTTTAGTAAAAATGCTTTAAACACTTTGGTGTGAAGTTATTTTCACAGAGTCCACCAATATGCAAACAATAGAGCAACTATATTAGTTCACTCAATGTTCTACACATGGAATTCTGGGTCTATAATTAACCATTTTGGGTAACACTCATAAACTATACAGTGTGCAGTAAACATGTCTGCAAAGTAAATTAAAGAACCCTTATACTATATGGCAGAGGGACTTGATTTAAAATCTTTAGAAACAGGATTGTTTTAATTCTGTGAGAGAGGAGAAAGTCATATCCTTTAACGAAACAAACAGTACTTCAAGTTTCTATAAGACCTCCAGTTTTCCATATGACACATGCCCATTCAGGAAATAATAGGCCAGGTTTTATAATATAATATATTGTAGATAATGTAATTAATCATGATTGTAAGTCAATGCCCCTATTAATAGGACCTAGGAGTCTATCAGATAAGTCCTAAATTTTTGTTCCATATGAATTTATTTAAGTGCCTGATCCTTGTTGGTCCTAATGAGTATACTATGTAAAATCTGTATTGACACTTAACAATCATCTTAATAAAAGAAAAATTAAGCCCACATTTTAAACTTCTCATATCTTGTCATCATTCTAAATGGCATTCAAAATCATGTCAATCATTAGACATCACAAAACACATTACTATTAGCTTGATTCCTCACTTCTTATGCATAAATGACCGATAATAGGCTCCTACCCAGTTTGGTTTTTGAACTACAATGAACACTGATCCTCTCATCAAGGTAGGGAATGTTATGAATTTTTTCTCAGTTATTTTTATCTGCTTGACCGGACAGCAATCCCCAGCTTGGTCACAGTCATTCACAGCCTCTTTTTCCTCTGTGCTGAGCAAATTATATTTCCAGATGGAAATAAAACACTTTTATTAATGGCTTTTATTATTTTTTAAAGTGCTATTATTTCAAATTTCTTAATTGCCTGAAGAGTGTAAACTCCCCAGATCAATTTTCTAAAAAGGAAGTCCAGATACTAAAAATAATTGCAAGATGTAGAATGCTGGGAAATATCAAGAGCAGACCAAGCAACTTGCATGTAACTGTCAGAGATGCAGAGACTGGTTTTGAGCAAAGCTATTAGGCTGCCTTACAGCCAAGGAAGAAAGAGTCACAGGAGTTCTGGTGATCAGAACTTAAGAGTCATAGTCAAAAGGTAATTTTAATATATATACAGTATAGAAAAAACTTGCCATGTACATTACATGTGTAGTGTAGGAAAACCATTACCATATGATCAAAGCAAGAGAAAAATGTTTTCAAATAGAATGACAATAATGTTAAAAGTATAACTAGTATGTATAGTAATGATTACATGAAGAATAAAATATATGCTAGAGTCAGAATAAAAATATTCACTAAAATAACTGCTCAGCTATTATTATTATTGCTTATACACATACTACTAACAATTTTATATATTATTAATTTATTCTGTAGTAAAATATAATGAAATAAATAATGGACCATAAATCACCATAAATGCCTGTATATGAAAATTTGATAATCAGAAATACCACAGAAATATCACAGAAGCTAAAAATAATTTAAATATCCACTTTGTATTAGAAAAACAAAGGTCACTGACTGGTTAAAATGGATGGAAGATGGTAGTAATGAGGATCACATTAGTGGTCTAATCCTGAAGCTTCCGACTGAGAAAACAACGTTTCACAGTCAAAGACAAGGCTCTCATCTCAGTAAAGAGACTTCAGTTGAAAAAAGAATACTAGTTGAAATTAGTTGAAAAAGGAATTACATTGAAAGTGGTTCAAACAAAAAACAAAACAAACAAAAAACTTCCAAACTATCATCATTACTGAAAACATAAGCCATAGCATATGCTCTGATGATAAATGAGAAGTGCCACTTTGTGAATAACATCTTCAGTTGCACTGTTATTAATTCCAGGAAGATATGCTGGGCTTCTTGGCTTTGTTTTCTAACACTATTCACATATCACTGGTTATTATGTTGCCAAGGTATCATGAAGGCAAATAAAAGATAAACCGTGAAATCCATACACAGGAAGAAAAAGAACAAACAGATAATTCAGGATCACAACAATGTCACTCCTCAATGGCAAAGGGTCAAGGCAGTGTTAGAACTGCAAGGATCACTCAACTCTATTCACCATAATATTCCCAAAGTACCTGTAAACTAAACCCTCAGCAAAGTTAGAGCTTTTCTTTCCTCTTAGTCATTACTTTCTTTTTGAAATAAATACAAAACTATAATAATCCAAATATGGCAAGAGATACGAAATCCATCTACCTCAAGATCACCTAGGAAGTTGGTTAGAAAATTATTCTAGGGCTTAATCCCCAGACATCCAGGATCAGTTTTAACAAGTATTGGTGTCAGATCCTGCTATCTGCATTTCTAGTAAACTCTTAGACACTAAAAGTTTGAGAACTACTAATTAAAAAGAAAACATGCTGCTGCTGCTGCTAAGTCGCTTCAGTCGTGTCCGACTCTGTGCGACCCCACAGACGGCAGCCCACTGGGCTCCGTCATCCCTGGGATTCTCCAGGCAAGAACACTGGAGTGGGTTGCCATTTCCTTCTCCAATGCATGAAAGTGAAAAGTGAAAGGGAAGTCGCTCAGTCGTGTCTGACTCAGCGACCCCATGGACTGCAGCCTACCAGGCTCCTCCATCCATGGGTGTTTCCAGGCAAGAGTACTGGAGTGGGATGCCATTGCCTTCTCCGAAAGAAAACATATGTTATATAAAACACACACACCAGCAATAGAAAAAATGACATCTTTTCATCATTTTCTATTTGTTCATTTGTCTTAATTAAGAGCATTTTGTTTTTTAATACTAGTCTAGGAAAATATCTTCAAAAGCTAAATTTAAGTAGTCTTAATCCAACAGACTCTTGTAAAGGTACCAATATGATTTATGCACAGCTCTAAAACTCCGAAATTTTCCTGAGACAATAATAAACTTCTTCACACAATTTATGAATTAAAATGACAATTGGTATTGTTTTTTAAAACTGAAATATAATTTATATACCACGGACCTCACCCTTTTAAAGTATATAATTCAGTAGTTTTCAGTATATTCACAAAGAGTAAAGATAGGGAGAAAAATATGTAGATATCACAAGTCTATCAGCTATAAAACCCACTCCTCAAGCACGTGAGAACATCACGGATGATATACTGGGTGCAAAAAAGGGTAAGTTCCCAACTGATGGCAGACTGAGAATTGCAAACAATGTGACCAAAACGGTGGTAGTTTCTTTGCACTTCTGGTAGACATTAAAATACATATTCTACTTAATGGTTTAAAATTAAGTCAAAGACTTGACAACATCACTTGGGCATCTATGACTTATCTTGCAGACAATTCAGGTTATTTCATGTTCCATCTCTTTGCAGGTTCTAAAAATAACAATTCTCAATGAGAAAAATAAGCTAAAAACAAAACACTCAAACATATATTAATAATTATTATAATTTACTAAAAATAAAGAACTGAAGGCAACTAATTTTGACAGAGTTTAAGGGTGCTAAAGCAAGAGAACAGCCTTGAAGTCTTATTTCATGCCAGCAAAGATCTGTGAGGAAACTGCTTAAGAAAGAAGATACATACAGAAGACTGGAATGACAAGAGAATGCCCCCTCCAGGACCAAAGAACTGTGGCTCTGAAAAGTTAAGTTGTAAATTCAACAAGGTTCTTGTGATGTTTGTCAAGGCAAATTAATCCAACAGTTCCTAAGACAGCTGACTGTGCTAAGTGGCTTAAGTTGTGTCTGACTCTTTGTAACCTCATGGACTATAGCCCACCAGGCTCCTCTGTCCATAGGATTCTCCAGGCAAGATACTAGAGTGAGTTACCATGCCCTCTTCTAGGGGATCTTTCCAGGGATCGAACTTGCGTCTCTTATGTCTCCTGCATTGGCAGGTGGGTTCTTTACCACTAGAGCCACCTGGGAAGCCTAAGATAACTAAATGTAAATCAAAACAGACCTTCAAAAGTCAAGAGTAGTGAAGAAATCAAATTGTGTCTCAAACAACAATGTACAGTAGAAAGTAATAAAAATGGAAAATATGGACTTCCCTGGTGGCTCAGACAATAAAGAATCTGCCTTCAGTGTAGGAGACTTGGGCTCAATCCCTGGGTTGGGAAGATCCCCTGCAAAGGAAATGGCAACCCACTCCAATATTCTTGCCTGGAGAATCCCATGGACAGAGGAGCCTGGCAGGGTTGCAAAGAATTGGATGAAGGGTCCATGGGAGTCATAAAGAGTCCATGGGGGTGGTCATAAAGAGTCAGACTAAGGACTAACACTTATACTTTCACTTTTCATTCATACAATATTTTTATTTTTTGGTTTTCAAAACTGCTTTACTGTCATCATTTCACAAACATACAATTCATCCATAGAGGTACATAATTCATCTATAAAGGTGTATTGTAATATATTCACAGTGTTATGCAGTCATCAACACTAGCTAATTCTAGCACATTTTGATCCCTCCCCAAAGAACTCCCATTTCCATCAGAATCACTCAATATTCTGCCCTGCTCAGCCTGCTGCCACTGCTGCTAAGTCACTTCAGTCGTGTCCAACTCTGTGCGACCCCACAGACGGCGGCCCACCAGGCTCCACCGTCCCTGGGACTCTCTAGACAAGAACACTGGAGTGGGTTGCTGTTTCCTTCTCCAATGCAGGAAGGTGGAAAGTGAAAATGAAGTTGCTCAGTAAGTGTCTGACTCATCGCGACCCCATGGACTATAGCCTATCAGGCTCCTCCGTCCATGGGACTTTCCAGGCAAGAGTACTGGAATGGGGTGCCATTGCCTTCCCTGCTGCTCAGCCCTAAGTAACCACTAACCTAGCTTCTCCTTATAATGTTCAAGGGAGCCAACCCACAACAACAAATACAGAAGTGAATAGAAAAGATGTTGTGGATGACCAAAATTATGGTAAACAAGTACTGGAATTTCCGAGATGATCTGTATTTGTAGTATCTCTACAAACTCTATTTCAACTTTCACCCAGTTTATGGATATCTACTTCTGTTTTTAGACGCATCCAGAAAAAGAACAGTTCAGCTCAGTTCAGTCGTTTAGTTGTGTCCAACTCTTTGTGACCCATGAACTGCAGCACTCCACGCCTCCCTGTCTGTCACCAACTCCTAGAGTTTACTCAGATTCACGTCCATCAAGTCGGTGATGCCATCCAGCCATCTCATCCTCTGTCATCCATTTCTCCTCCTGCCCCTAATCCCTCCCAGCATCAGAGACTTTTCCAATGAGTCAACTCTTTGCATGAGGTGGCCAAAGTACTGGAGTTTCAGCTTTAGTATCATTCCTTCCAAAGAAAACCCAGGACTGATCTCCTTTAGAATGGACTGGTTGGATCTCCTTGCAGTCCAAGGGACTCTCAAGAGTCTTCTCCAATACCACTTAACTTATTTCAAATTAGTGTCTCTTATGGATGATTATGGAGAAGGAAATGGCAACCCACTCCAGTGTTCTTGCCTGGAGAATCCCAGGGACAGGGGAGCCTGGTGGGCCTCTGTCTATGGGGTCGCACAGAGTCGGATACGACTGAAGTGACTTAGCAGCAGCAGCAGCATGGATGATTATATGAACATTAGCAAGGAGTACAGCATGCAGAAATCGCACAGTATTGCTCAAACAAAGTGGTACTGAGAAAGTACGTTGCTCTTTAAAATTTCCTTTACTGATACCAAAGGAAAAAGTGCTTAAAATAAGAATTATTTTTGGTCAGTTTTCTACAGCTAACTTAAAATTTTGAGGACATGAAGCACTTATATAATTTATATAAGTTCATCATCCAGGTATCATATGACTCATGTATGAAAGAAGTTTCTCAGGGCAATGTATATGAAGGACCAAAAGCATCACTGCTGTATCCTAGTTATTTTCAGCACACAACAAACCTAACAAATTAGAGGTAGCAACTGTTAGCTCCTTAATGGGAGATCTTTTTAAGAGGATTAGAGAGAGATACTATCCAAAGAAAAAAAGTTCTAATTGCTAAAATTGTCAATAACCACCCATCTGCCTTATGGGTGGTGGAAAGGAGTGTGTGTGTGTGTGTGTGTGTGTGTGTGTGTGTGTGTGGCATTACAGTCTGGCAGGGGTCATATATATAGCTTGAAAAGTATATTCAATTTATTATAATAAAATATCAACTGTTTATTTCCTTAATGCAAACATTAAAAAACAGTGGTGCAGTTTTTATACTTATTTAAAAGAAACTTATTTTACAAAACACTGATACATACAAAACCTTCTTTTCTAAAGATCTTTAAACTGGGAATATTTACTTAAAAGTGTGATAAGCAGAACTTTGTCTCTCCTGCCCTTCCCTAGTTCCTCTTCTCTGCCTAAGAATAGACTCCAAAGGTTCAGAAAAGGCAACCAACTTCTTATGGGCAGATGCTCCCTTTAAACATAAAGACAATGTTAAACCTAACGAAATGAATAAAAACAAGAACACGTTTAGGGGATTATAATGAGGAAGACATTTTGTACCTTTCAAATGCACACTTAGTTGTAGAGGAAGAGTAAAACAATATTTATTTTGGTGAAAAGGAGTTATAGAAAAAAATATACAATTGCTTAAATATATAAAACATGAATTTCACCTAGTCTTTTCCCACCAGAAAACATTAAAATAAAGGGAAGTGAGGATACAGGAGGATAAAGGTCTTAAACATTTCATCCAAGTCAATTACTATCAACATGAATTTCTCATGGTTTTATTTTGTAGATGTTTGGAACCATCCTATAGACTTTGCAGAAGTTAATGAGTCCTGCAGAGCACTGTTATTGCTCTTAATTCCCAAATTAACAGGTATTATCTTTACTTTCTAGTCTTTGGGTCACAACTCTTAAACTGCCAATTTCTGAAGATGTTTACAAACCAGCACTTAAAAAACGAAAAGGTGACATTTATGGAGTATTCAGAAGGTGTGCTGAGTCACTTCAGTTGTGTCTGACTCTTTGTGACGCCATGGACTATATCTCGGCCAGACACCTCTGTTCATGGGATCTCCCAGGCAAGAAAACTGGAATGGGTTGCCATTTTCTTCTCCAAGGGATCTTCCTGACCCCGAGATTGAACCTGCATCCCTTCTGCATCCTGTATTGGGAGGCAGGTTCTTTACCATTAGCAAAACCTTCAACAGGGAGTTAATTTAAAAGAAAAACTCAAATTGTACATTCATATTTCAGGCAAAAACGAGCAAACAGAAAACAAAATGGCTTTTCTTTCCCTTGTGAAACATTTGGTGGAAAGAATCCCTACATTTTCACTACAGCTAATTAATGAAAGTTGCAGGATATAAAATTAACACACAGCAATCCCTAGCATTCCTATACACTAACAATGAAAACACAGAAAGAGAAATTAAGTAAACAATCACATTTGCCATTGCAATGAAAAGCATAAAATACTTAGGAATAAATTTACCTAAAGAAACTAAAGACCTATATATGAGAAATATAAAACACTAATGAAAGAAATCAAAGATGAAACAAATAGATGGAGCAATGTACCATGTTCGTGGACTCGAAGAATCAACAGAGTGAAAATAAGTGTACTACCCAAAGCAATCTACAGATTCAATGCAATCCCTATCAAACTAACAGTATTTTCCACAGAACTAGAACAAATAATTTCATAATGTTCATGGAAACATAAAAAACCTCAAATAGCCAAAGCAATCCTGAGAAAGGAGAAGGGAACTGGAGGAATCAAACTTCCTGAGTTCAGGCTATTATACAAAGCTACAGTCATCAAGACAGTATGGTACCGGCACAAAGACAGAAATATAGATCAATGGAACAAAACAGAAAGCCCAGAGATAAATCCATGCACCTATGGACACCTTATCTTTGACAAGGCAAAAATATACAATGGAGAAAAGACAATCTCTTTAACAAGTGGTGCTGGGAAAACTGGTCAACCACCTGTAAAAGAATGAAACTAAAATACTTTCTAACACCATACACAAAATAAACTGAAAATGGATTAAATACCTAAATGTAAGACCAGAAGCTATAGAACTCTTAGAGGAAAATAGAGGCAGACATTCTTTGACATGAATCACAGCAAGATCCTCTATGACCCACTTCCCAGACTAATGAAAATAAAAACAAACAAATGGGACCTAACTAAACTTAAAACTTTCTACACAATGAAGGAAACTATAAGCAAGGTGAAAAGGCAACCTTCAGAATGGGAGAAAACAACTGAAAATGAAACAACTGACAATTAATCTTCAAAATATACAAACAGCTCATGCAGTTCAATACCATAAAAATGAACAACCCAGTGAAATGTGGGCCAAAGAATTGAACAGACATTTCTCCAAAAAGACACACAGATGGTTAACAAAGATGTGAAAAGACACTCAACATCACTCATATGCAAATCAAAACCACAATGAGGTATCATCTCACACTGGTCAGAATAGCTACCATCAAAAAGTCTACAAACAAGAAATGCTGGCAAGGGTGCGGAGAAAAGGGACCTGTTTTACACTGTTGGTGGGAATGCAAACTAGTACAGCCAGTATGGAGAAGTGTGGAGAGTCCTTAAAAAGCTGGAAATAGAACTGCCATATGACCCAGCAATCCCACTGCTGGGCATACACACCGAGGAAACCAGAACTGAAAGAGATACCCCAGTGTTCACTTCAGCACTGTTTACAACAGCTAGGACACAGAAGTGACCTAAATGTCCATTGGCAAATGGATAAGGAAGTTGTGGTACATATATATATGGAATATTACAAGAGTCCAAAACGCAGTACTTGGATGCAATCTCAAAAATGNCCCAGTGTTCACTTCAGCACTGTTTACAACAGCTAGGACACAGAAGTGACCTAAATGTCCATTGGCAAATGGATAAGGAAGTTGTGGTACATATATATATGGAATATTACAAGAGTCCAAAACGCAGTACTTGGATGCAATCTCAAAAATGACAGAAAGATCTCTGTTCATCTCCAAGGCAAACCGTTCAGTATCACAGTTATCCAAGTCTATGCCCCAACCAGTAA
>SJYV01033958.1:0-14675 GCA_006410875.1 Neotragus pygmaeus
CCTCATCCTCTGTCATCCCCTTTCCCTCCTGCCCCCAATCCCTCCCAGTAGCAGAGTCTTTTCCAATGAGTCAACTCTTCTCATGAGGTGGCTAAAGTATTTCCCTTGCTCTTTTATTAAAGGGAAAGTCATGTGTGAACACACTTGTTCTCTACAGACTGTGAAATTGTTGAAGATAGGGACCACAAGGTGTTCGTTTTCTATCTTGGACCACTTCTGAGATTGCAGCATTAAGGTCTCAAGACTTTTCTCCTCCCACGGACACTTAAATGCACGAAGAAACAAAGCACAGTGATGGCACATCATTTATAAAAACAAACAAAAAAAAAAGTGGTGTGGGAAGTCGCCCGTATGTCCATTAATCGTAGGAAGTGATTAAATTATGATACATTCTAACTGTGAATGCAGGAGACGATGGTTTGATCCCTGGGTTGGGAAGATCCCCCTGCAGAAGGGAATGGCAGCCCATTCCAGTACTCTTGCCTGGAAATCCCATGGACAGAGGAGCCTGGAGGGCTTCAGTCCATGGTGTTGCAAAGAGGTGGACGTGACTGAGTGACTATTAAAAAACCTTCTGCACTTACAATGAATGAAGCAGATCCATACCAACTGTTCAATGAAAAAAAAAAAAAAAGCTGCGGGACAATATTTGGCATGATCCTAGTTAGGGTTTTCACAATTCCAATGCTTGGAAAAAGAAAAAAGAAAAATCTCTCTGCTGTGATTGGGAAGGTGTTGGGTTATCTAAAAATGTCAGGAAAATGAGATATCATTTTAAAATGAATTATACATATGGGGAAACAGTGGAAACAGCATCAGACTTTATTTTTTGGGGGCTCCAAAATCACTGCAGATGGTGAATGCAGCCAAGAAATTAAAAGACACTTACTCCTTGGAAGGAAAGTTATGACCAACCTAGATAGCATATTCAAAAGCAGAGACATTACTTTGCCAACAAAGTCCATCTAGTCAAGGCTATGGTTTTTCCAGTGTTCATGTATGGATGTGAGAGCTGGACTATAAAGAAGGCTGAGCACCAAAGAACTGATGCTTTTGAACTGTGGTGTTGGAGAAGACTCTTGAGAGTCCCTCGGACTGCAAGGAGATCCAACCAGTCCATCCTAAAGGACATCAGTCCTGGGTATTCATGGGAAGGACTGATGCTGAAGCTGAAACTCCGATACTTTGGTCACCTGATGCGAAGAGTTGACTCATTGGAAAAGACCCTGATGCTGGGAGGGATTGAGGGTAGGAAGAGAAGGGGACGACAGAGGCTGAGATTGCTGGATGGCATCACCGACTTGATGGACATGAGTTTGAGTAAACTCTGGGAGTTGGTGATGGACAGGGAGGCCTTGCGTGTTGTGGTTCATGGGGTCGTAGAGAGTCAGACAGGACTGAACGACTGAACTGAACTGAACTGACACATTTATTTGAAGTGAATGTACCTTTATTTACTAATCTTTTTAAAGATTTTAGTGGTTTTGCTTATTGTTGCTTTGTTTTGATTTTTACTTTTTGGGTGTGCCACGCAGCGTGTGGGATCTTCCTCAACCAGGGAGTGAGCGCACGTCCGCACATTGGAAGCGTGGAGTCTTAACCACCGGACCACCAGGGAAGTGCCTGTTTACTAAGCTCTTGATGTCAATCCAACGCCGACTTTTTAGCACGGGTCCATCATCTTTTCTGGTAAGCCACACCCAGAAAGCACTATCTGTGACTGCTAGTTTCATTTTCTGTGAAGTAGAGGGAGAACTCAGAGACAAGAATGCAGTCATTTGGGTGCAGGTCCCTAAATTACAGTATGTAGAAGCTGCATGTCCAACACAAGTTTAATAAACTCTGTAAGCCTGTTTTTCTCATCTGTACAAAACAGGGCATGGCAATAGTAACCATCGGTAACTGAGAAAAAAAAAAAAAAAAAAGATGATTCTCTGTTCAATGTCTTGTTCTCAGTAAGGTTTAGCTTATCTATGAGGTATTTTATTTTCCTACTATCTTAGCACCGTAAGATGATGAAGAACCAGCAGGGGACCGTTCTAGCTGGGGCTCTGGCCATCTTCTCTCTCTGCCTCGAACATATTCAAAGTCCAGAGATACCCAGGGGCAGTGAGGAATGTGGCATGAAGCACAGATGATGTGTGACAGAACCGTGCCGGGGGTGCGGCAACAGAGAGCTGAGCAAGTTAGTCTCTGCTCCAAGGGACATCTCAATCTAATGACAAAATATCGTATATGCATGGGAAGGCAATAATAATGAGGATGAGACTGTTAGCATAACTGACTCAATGGACATGAGTGTCCGGGAGACAGTGGAGAACAGAGGAGCCTGGTGTGGTGCAGTCCGTGGGGGTCACAAAGAATGGGACACGACTTCGTGACTCAACAACAACAAATAAGTATGGATTCAGTATTTTCAGTTGCAATGGAAAATTCTGGAGGCTGGAGGGACTTCAGGAGATGCTTGATCAGACTTCTAGCTCTGTCTCTCTTTGGTTTTTCTCAGTTCTGCCTTGCTCCCTGTGTCAGTTTTGTTCTCAGTCTGGCTTCCTGCTAGTTAAAAAAAAAAAACACAACCTGACTCTAGCAATTCTAGACCTCGCATCTGAGACCATGTTGTCAAATTGCAGTCCCGAAGGTTGCGCTGGCCTAGTCAAGTTAATGTACCCAAGGCCAACTCAATCCCTCAGGCAAGAAGGATGGGATTGTCAATTGGCTTGGGCCAATCAGGGATTACCCCAGATCGGGTGATGGAATGGATTCACATTTATCTTCACAACAACCCTAGGAGATAAGTACTAGTAGCCTCTCTAGTTTATAGTGGCAGAAACCCAGCCCAGAGAGGTTAAGTAATTTTCTCAAGGTTGCATAGCTCAGAAGCAGTAGTGCCAGGATTCCCACTTTGGCTTTCTGACTCTAGGCCCCACAGTCATTAGCCACTAAGCCCTAGAGTCTCCCAAGACACATGCTCCAGGGTGGTGTCTGATGGGCTCTGCAGACGCTTGCTGGGTAAACGGAGAGGAATGACTGCTGGCTAGGCTCAGTTGGTAGAGAAGGCAGGGCTTGAGCTGGGTCTTAAGCAAAGGTGGGAAAATCAGATCCGGTGAACTTTCAGAGATAAGAATCCTGTTATACCAGGAATAACAGAGGCAGTTGGGTCAGACAGCTGCTGTCTGCCATCTATATACAAGCTGAGTGGACTTTTAAAAATTATTTGACTCCTCTGGAGATCCCCTGGAGAAGGGAATGGCAACCCGCTCCAGTAATCTTGCCTGGAGAATTCCACGGGCAGAGAAGCCTGGCGGGCTTCAGTCCACGAGGTTGCAAAGAGTCGGAGGTGATTGAGCGACTAACGCTTTGCTTTTGACTCTCTGGGCCTACAGGTGAATCCAAGACCCATGGGGAGAAGCTCAAGAGAGAAAAGGGACGTCCTTGGTGGGCCAGTGGTTAAGAATCCGCCTGCCAGTACGGGGGACACGGTTCGATCCCTGGTTTGGGAAGATTCCACATGCTGTGAGGCAACTGAGCCGCTGGTTCACAGCTCCTGAAGCCACGTGCTCTAGAGACTGCCCCGCAACAGGAGAAACCGCCACAGGAGCAGCCCACAGCCCACAACTGCAGTAGCCCCTGCTCAGCACGGGTAGATAAAGCCCAACACAGCAACAAAGACCCAGCACAGCCGACAATAAACACATCAACAACATTTTTAAAAAAGAAGAGAGCAAAGAATACAGTCCCGGAAACCCAGAAAGGAACCAGCCAAATCGTAAAATAGAAAGTCTCTTGGGAGGGCAAAGTACAAAATCACAGCTCATGGGCTTGCTGTAGAGACAAGTCTAAAGCAATTATTCTATAGCAACCCCACCACTGCCAGCTAGGAAATAAGAAAGTGAAAGTGTTAGTCGCTCAGTTTTGTCCAACTCTTTCGGATCCCATGGACTGTAGCCCACCAAGCTCCTCTTTCAGTGGCATTTCCCAGGCAAGAATACTGAAGTGGGTAGCCATTCCCTTCTCCAGGGGATCTTCCCAACCCAGGCTTTGAACCGGGGTCTTCCCACATTGCAGGCAGATTCTTTACAGTCTGAGCCATCAGGGAAGCAGGAAATAGGAAGGAAGGGGATCAAGATTAACCCTCAGGAGCTATAAGAATATCCTAATAAATAGCTCCTTCAGTTCAGTTCAGTCACTCAGTCAATTCTGGACCTTGATGGGACAATGGACAACATTTGGTGCCATCTGATTATCTTATAGATAAGAAAGAAACACATCTGAACACATATCGAGGCGTGTAGGCAAAGTGCCTAGCACAGTGCCTGGTAAACAGTGGGTGCTCAATAGATATTAATAGTATTTCTCATTATTTTCTGAAGTGACTTATCCAAGGGATCAGAAATCGGTTAGTGACCAAAAAAGATGAGACTCTGTATCTCTTAATGCCCAGTGCAGTGCCTTCCATTCTTCTTAGCTTTTTTCTTCTATGGCAAATTCAAGACGAAGGATGCCAGGTATCGCTAAAGTGAGGGGCTGGTCTCTTTCACTCAAACCCAGCAACCCTCCTTAGTACCCAAAGTGGGGGGAAGCTATCGTAGAAAGATAATGTAGGAACAAGCACCAGACAAGGAGTTTGGAAACCAAGATTATGGATGTTGATCTGCCATTAACCAGCTCAGTGACCTAGCCAGTTGAGCCCCAGTTGACTCATCTATCAAATTAGAGATTTGGGGAAAAAAATAAACTCAGTTTCCTTTCAACTCTGAAATGTTATGGAAGTAGGTTCTGCTCTTCACATTGCAATGGATACTTTTATACGAGATCATGACTGAGTTCTAGGGAAAAATTGTGTAAGGCAAAGGTCACATAAAAATTGAAAGTGAGAAAAGACACGAGAGTTGGCTTCAGATATCTGGAGAACTCTTTAGTCACATAGGGGTTAGACTTCACTTCGTGAGACTCCAGAGGCAGAAATAGGCACACAGAGTAAACGCAACAGGGACAGGTTCTTGCTCAATACAAAACAAGATTATGTTCATATACTTGCGGGCCTATTTATTAGGGCCACATAATGTGTATAATCATTAAACCTTCCAGATGAACTAACCCTTTGATCAACTAACTGTTCTTTGCGTCTCTAGCAGCAGCTTTTGTCTTAAAGTCTATTTTGTCCAGTGTTGGGAACAGCCACGTTAGCTCTCTTTTGTTACTGTTTGCGTGATATTTTTCATCTTTTTGCTTTAAATTTATGTCTTTCAATCTAAAGTATGTCTCTTGCAGATGGCATATAGTTGGATCATGTTTTCTTTTATCCTGCCAACCACTCCCTTTCTTTTATTCTGCCAACTACTGTTTAGTTCATTTATGCTTAATGTAATTACTAAGTTAGAATGGACATCTGTCATTTTGTTACTTGTTTTCTGTATGTATTATGTCTTTTTTGTTCTTCTATTTTCCATTGACAGATTCTTTTGTCTTGAATAGTACTATTAAGTGTGCCACTTAAATTCTCCTGTTTTACTTCCTTAAAAAACTTTTTTTTTTCTTGGTAGATGTCCTGGGGATTACAATTAAAACAATGCATTAATTCCAACTTAAGTTCAATAGTTTGCAAAAAATTTACTCTATTACAACACTATTCCCTCTCACTCCTTTGTGCTATTATTGTCATGCACTTTACAACTTTAAGCATTATAAGCCTATCAACAAATGCCTTGAACCAACGTCTCTTAGCTTTACCGAGAGACCCGGGGTGTGTGTTGGGAGATTCTGCCTTCAGCAAGTAGTAGACAGTTTTTAGCTCTTAACTATCACTTTCTGTTTGCACAGAGGCTCAAGGTCGGCTGGCGGCGAGTAATTAGGGCTTTCTCAGGTCATGCCTGTGTACATGAAAAGCCGTGCACACGCAGTGCAACTTCCTAGATTCCCAAGAATATGTCAGAACCGTTCAAAGCCCATATGGACAGCACATTTTCCAGCATTGCCTTTTACTTTTCTCAGCCAGCCTCTTGTTAGCCCCAATGGGTAGCACCACCTCAGGTAGCTGAAATGTTAAACAATTACCGCTGATTGTTTTGGGCAAACACCCTGAAGATAAGCTTGTTCAGAGAGCAAGCTCTGAGTCAGGTCTGATAATGACAAACCCTTGAGAAAGAAGCTGTTCCAGAAAACTGACAGATGTCTAATAGTGACATTTCTCTACCCTTAAAAAAGCAGATAAGTTTGGAAGGGCGACAGGACCAAAGGGAAACCTACTTAGAGAGGCGAAAGTAACAGGCAGTAGTGGTCTGGTAAAAAAGCAAGGCAGCTAGCCCAGAAGTTAAAAGCAGGGAAAATCAGGGAAACAGAAATGAACAGCAAGAAGAATATCTACAGCCCTTCAGAAAGCAACCCATCTGCGAGTCACAATGAAATACTGAGGAAGAAACACGCAGAATGGGCAAACTGTAACGATATAGTTTAAACGGAAAGAAGCCATTCAATGCAAAGTTAATCCAAAGACTTAACTTCTTTGATTTCAGAAGTGGAGTGTGCTATTTTAGTCCTAGACTACTACCGACGGGCTGTGAGATTATAGATGTCACCGAGACGCTGTCCCTCAGTTTTCTAAAGAAGAATTGGAGTGTGTTTCTTACATTTTAATAATTTTCATACAACTTTCCTGATATTTAAAAACTGTACCTGTATATCACTGCTTCAACTTAATTTTTTTTTAATGGATCCTTTTTTAAAACTTAAATACCACTATAGTATTTGTGTAACTATGAGTTCGAATATGTTGCATTTTTTTCTGCTACTCATTAAAATAAACCTCAACGCATTTAAATACTAAATGCTCCTCCATGTACCAACTACCTCACTTTGGTAAACAGTGGATTTGATATGTAAGGATCTCCCCACTTCTATGACTGTGTAAATGTGTTCTCCTTTGTCCCTTGCACAAGTTGGAAGATTATGAAGGTTGGAGGATTATCTCTGAGTACATGTCTCTCTGAGGATGAAGTAACAGGATGTTTAGAACTGACTTGTTTGAGATTAAACCATGTTGGCAGAAGCCACTGAGTAACTGACCCATAGTGGTGTAAACAGTGGGTAGAGACACCCCACTATATTATGGGGACTCGACCCCACCTCTCATAACCCCCAGCCTAGTGCTTTCTTCTTGACACCATACACCAGTTTAAAAAACTACAGGGGACTTCCCTGGCGGTCCAGTGGCTGAGCCTGTGCGATTCCATGGCAGGGGGCATGAATTTGATCCCTGGTTGGAGAATTAGGATCCTGCATGCTCTGTGGCACAGTTAACCAAATTAATTAATTAGTTAATTTAAAAATATCTTTAAATGATATAGAACCATCCAGAAACTCTCCCAAAGGTAACTGCTTATTGTTGTTGTTGCTCAGTTGCTAGGTCGTGTCTGACTCTCTGCAACCCTACGGACTGCAGCACCCAGGGTTCCCTGCCCTTCACTGTCTCCTGGAGTTTGTTCAGATTCATGTCCATTGAGTCAGTGATGCTTTCTAGCCATCTCATCCTTTGCTGCCCTCTTCTCCTTTTGCCTTCAATCTTAGCCAGCATCAGGACCACAAATTTTTCCTTCTTAGCAGCCAGGTTTTCTGTTGTTGTTTTTTTAAAGACTTTTGTTGCTGTGGACCATTTCATTTAAGACCAAGTCTTAACTGAATTTGTTACAGTATTGTTTCTGTTTTGTGTTTTGTTTTTTGGGACTCAAGGCACCTGGAATCTTAGCTCCCCAACCAGGGACTGAACCAGCACCCCTGCACTGAAAGACAGTATCTTAATTACTGGACTGCCAGAGGGAAGTTCCCCAGTAGCCACACTTTTAAGAAGGAAATAGTCTAAAAACACATAATTTTATATGGTAAATAATTTACATTAAGTGGATTTTGCTCAATGAATGACATTTCTCACATGTTCAAAGCAATGAAAAGTCGGACAGAGCAAAAAGCTCTCCTTGCTTACTCTTAGCTGTTACAATGCAAGGAGGAATGTCCAGTCTAAAGACTGCGATGCTGGAAATCAAAGGAGTCCACTTGATGCCCTGGGAGTTCCATCGAGTTCGGAATAAGCCTTGCTGAAAAGAGGCCCACAAGTCTCTGAGCGTTCACTTAGTCAGGCTACCTAAAGAAGGGTCTGTGAGTGAGGATCCAGTTGAAACTCCATGTCCACACATGCTGTGATGAGGCTGTGTTTGGGATGCGGGAGTACGCACTAGGTGAGTTTAAGTTTTGTGCTGGAATTTTCTTAAGCACCAGAACACTCCTATATTCCACATATTTTTACATCCATGAAGTTTAAAGGCTACCATCTTCTGTTGACTTGGGACAATGAAAGTAGTCTTTTCATCAGCTGACAACACAGAGCAAATGGTTGCCTACGTGACGTACTGAATTTAAAAGCCTTCAAGGGACTTCCCTGGAGGTCCAGTGGCTAAGACGCTACACTTCCAGTGCTAGGGGTCCTGGGTTCAATCCCCGGTCAGGGAACTAGATCCCACATGCAGAAACTAAGAGTTCTCCTGCCAAAACTAAGAGTTCTTGTGGTGCAAAGAAGACCCAGAACAGCCAAATAAATAGAAACAAATATTTCTTTAAGAAATAAAAAGTAAATAAAAGATTTCAATCTATGAGGAGTTAATATTTCCCAGATACCTAGGGAGTGAGAATACATACACCCAAATTTACAATTTAAGATTTTTTTAATGTTAAACACAAAATACATAAAAGACTCTGTAAGATATAATTCCTATTTTGATGATGATGATGATAAAGCCACAGGAACTTGAGAAATTTAGGGCTGAAAGGGAACTTCATGATCCTTTACTCCAGCTAGCTAGTTTTGTAGATGAGAAAGGAACATCAGAAATGGAAGCACTTAAGCTACCCCGGGTCACACTGCTGGAACCAGAAGATGAGAATTCTGACTTCTAGGCTGGTGCCATCTCACCAACATGGTGCCAAGGACAGATGTTTCCTTTATGCATTTTAGGAGACATCAGAGCTCATAATAAGAGGTCTACACTCTGCTCTCTCAACATCTGGATGAATCAGGATGAGTATTAATAAATGATCCACTTTTGACCTCAACTTCCCTAACCAAAGGAGTGAAACGCTAATCAATACTCTGTCTGATTCAGGGAAGGCTCATTCAGACGAGAAACAGATGGTCTGGGAAAAACAGCTACTCCAAGAAAGGACTGCTTGCTTGTAGACTGGTGGACCAAGAAAGGTGTCTGGGTACTTTAAAAGGACTGACCAAACCCCAGACATGTAACCCATATATCCAACCAACAATTTCCAATAGAGTATTATCAAATTAAGAACACAGCTCAAGAATAACTTAAGAAAAATAATTTTAAAACACTACGCAGTCCAAGGAATAACTGCTTGTGTAGACTGAATTTTAAGGAAAATATAAATCTCCATGCCCCTGCCTTAAGGTGGGTGGCATAAGGTGCGTAAGACACAGCATCTCATTCTATGCCTTCTGTTCTAGGTTTTATTACTTTCTTACAGCGTTCATGTATGGGATGTTCATTCTTTCCCAGGCTTGATCCCTCCCTAGACAATGGGCTTGTTAAGGACAGGGACTATATTATCCAATACTTTTTCCTCCATGCAAATCTTACAAAACATTCATTTAGTGTCCAGTCTTCATACCCTCCACATCCCTGATTTCTAGCACATTGTTTCACACCTGGTAAGGATTCAGTTTGTACCAAATAAATGAAACAGTAAAACACAAAAGCCAAAGGCAATTTCCTAAGCATAGAAACCTCTGCATATCTGACTCCTTCATTAAAACCACTTAAATTCTACCTTACAAATCTGAAGCGTGCCCTCCGACATGCTCTGCTGTACTTGGGCACAGACCTGCGATGTTATCAGTTTAACACATATGTGATCGCTCAGCATGAATAACCTTGATGAATACTATATAGAATTTCAACTGCAGACTCCCAGACACAGAAGGCATATTCTATGACTGGCCAAAATGTCATGAGGGTCCATCATCCGCTCCCCTGTTTCTAAGCAAGACTACATCTAATCTATAGCAGAGAGCCAGGCTTCTTAAATCTGAAAGAGCTCCACTGAGTGAAACATACAGGCAGCCAAGGTAGCGTCTTAAGTGTCTCAATGGAGGGTCAGACCTCGAATTCTCAAGGTAAAGTATGGCTTTCATCCCAAGTGTAGCAGATTTCACTGGAGTTCGATTACCGACTTAACTTAAATCATTTGCTAGATGACATAAAATTGCTGGTAATCACACTACAAAGAGTAATTATCTGAACTCTCCTTGTATAAAGGCAAGTAAATTGAAGCCCTAGTCTATATTCTGCTAGGGAAATTTATAATTAGGTCTGCCATTTTATTTAAAAAAGAGAGAAACATCACAAGAATATATGTTCAGAAGTAGGTAGTAAAACAAAACAAAAAAAAGGCTATTTACCAGTTTATTGAAATTATACAAAAGGGAGTTCATGGGCTGCTATGTGAAACAACTAAATTTCTTGAGTTTAATAGATTTTAGGACGACCCCACACACAAAATGGCCTGCCCACATGTGATGCGTGATCTAGATTCCTCTCTCTCTCAAACTATTTCTTTAAAATAATATTTTATTATCCTGAAATAATTGGTGCCCGTGAGATGCCAGATATAAGGCACTTCATCTGAAACCTTCTGTAAACCATACTATTCACTTTAGAACATCTTCCCTGACACCAGAAAAGACTTTAGGTCCTGAGATGCTTTTACCTAACAGACTGCCTGGCTGCTCTCAAAAAAGGAAACATACATGGGCACGATGAAGGAAAGGATTTGTAAATTAAGCAAAGGATTTTTCTTGCTCATTTTTAATCCTGTGCCTTTCCCCCCACCTCTTAAGCAACATGACTACTAAATTTTGGTGACTTTTTATTTTCAAAAGCACAAAATCGAGTGCTTTTGCTGTTATTTCCCAGGGAAAAAAACCTAACTTTGGGATGCATTTCTTGACAACATGCTCACAATTTTTATAGAAAAATATTAAAGTGCAGGCTCACACACATTCACTGGAAGAAGAAATAGGGGGATTATTATTATTTATTATTATTATCATCATCATTATTAAATAGGGCTTGAAAGAACATACTTCTGTTTGTCACAAAGAAAAAATTATTTGGTTTACAGCTGATGGAATCACAATGAAAGTGTGATTGGAAAGGGCTAACAGCAGAAATAAATTAGGACTTTCTGTTCTAATTTCACCTTCCACATGAACCCCTGTCCTCTGAATTTGTGCTTTTCAAAGTTGTTTATATAATGCATAGGCACAGACTTTGTTTCGAGTTCATATGAGAACAAATGCCCTTACTTAAGTAGGAGTGTAAATCCATCCTAGCTGGGATTGTCCAGCATACTTCTGCAAACTGCTTGCTTTCAAGTCAATCCCAAAACAGAAAGAACATCTCTCTCCAGAGGTGCACATTGTGAAGATTATAAAACTTAAAACATGCTCTATTCCACATTTCAAATTTAAAAAATGCCAACAAAAGACCACCAAGAAAATAATTTTTGAAAAATTTTCAATCTGCCTCCTGAATTTGGCTCCCAGGGAAAAAAACCCCAAACCTAAAACCTCAACAAGAAAACTATGTCTCCGGTTTACATTAATTAGTTTTTTTTTTTTTTTAAGTTTGCAGAATGTGAATTCAAGGTGGTGTACAGCTATGCTATAAAGTAGACTAACAAATGTTTACAATCCTTGTGTTTAAAAATTGAAAAATAAAATATGAAATAAGGACTATTTGTTAGAAATATTTTATATTGCTTCAATTTGGTTGTAGCTAATACACAGCCAAAGAAAGCCACGAAATCGAAAGAATATTCAATCATACTAGAAAAGTGGACATTTTCAAGGCAAATGAACGTTTGAACTTGGGCAAAATTGAAGTGTTTATAAAACAAATAAAAATGACCATTGCTCCAAGAACATTTCTGGTAAGGGTAGTTTTGATATTTCACTAAGGATTTAAATGTACAAAATGCTTACTCTGACCTCCCAGAACTTAAATGTCTAAAGTGAAGCAGGAGTAAAAGTTAAAAGACATTTGTCTTTTTTGGTTTCTTAAACACTTCTTTGGCTCCTTCCCTTTTTTTTCCTTCAATAATTTATTCTATTTTTCTACCTTTGTACATACAAACCAAGGACCCAACAAATCAGGCACCAAAAAGCAGGAACTCAAATACAGTTCACTCAGACTGACCTTCAACACCAAGTATTGACATTTTTTATTAATTTTAACTCTTTTTTCCCCCCAGAAGAAACAAAACAAAGTCTCTTGGGTCACAGCAGCAACCATTAAACGAAAAAGAAAGAAAGAAAGAGTTAAAAATAGAGGGAATGTGTTCAAACGAAGGAAGAAGGTTCATAACCAAAGTCTGACATCTTCAAAAAGAAACAGTTCCACACTTCATATCTTATTCAAACAGAAAGCTTCTCCTTTACATTTGAAACAAATAATTCCACCTCCAATCCACATTTTCTAAGAAGCCCCTAGCTTTCTACATCTGATTCCTGCAACAGTCTCTATACCTCACCGAGGTTAAAAGCTAGTTCACATTTGACTATTTTTCTCCTCCAAATTCCCACAAACTCCTTGTAAATTTCAGCAGAAACGCAGCATTATCACCGTGGGTTTCAGGAATGGCACAGTTCAGATATCACCCCCCCCCCCAACGGAAAGACAAAAAGACTGCCCAAATGTAGGGGAAAGGAAGGTACTTGGGCTCACTCTGCAGCTGCTGTGTTTTGCTCTGGGAGTCTAGGAGGTTCTCCCGGAGCTCGGACACCATGGGGGTACCCATCGGGTGGGAGGGGAGTCGCCCTATACTTTTACCCATCGATTTGTGAACTCTTTTGAAAAGTACACAGTTGTAGATGGATTTGCTCCTAACAGTAAAATTCGTCCCAAGCTGCTTTTATGCAGATGTCACATGTCATTTTCAGTGCATCAGCCAGTCGGTATTGAAGTAGTGGATGGGGCGGGTGACGGGGGTGGGGGTGGCAGGGAGGAAAAGTCACGCGTGANTCTCTCTCCAGAGGTGCACATTGTGAAGATTATAAAACTTAAAACATGCTCTATTCCACATTTCAAATTTAAAAAATGCCAACAAAAGACCACCAAGAAAATAATTTTTGAAAAATTTTCAATCTGCCTCCTGAATTTGGCTCCCAGGGAAAAAAACCCCAAACCTAAAACCTCAACAAGAAAACTATGTCTCCGGTTTACATTAATTAGTTTTTTTTTTTTTTTAAGTTTGCAGAATGTGAATTCAAGGTGGTGTACAGCTATGCTATAAAGTAGACTAACAAATGTTTACAATCCTTGTGTTTAAAAATTGAAAAATAAAATATGAAATAAGGACTATTTGTTAGAAATATTTTATATTGCTTCAATTTGGTTGTAGCTAATACACAGCCAAAGAAAGCCACGAAATCGAAAGAATATTCAATCATACTAGAAAAGTGGACATTTTCAAGGCAAATGAACGTTTGAACTTGGGCAAAATTGAAGTGTTTATAAAACAAATAAAAATGACCATTGCTCCAAGAACATTTCTGGTAAGGGTAGTTTTGATATTTCACTAAGGATTTAAATGTACAAAATGCTTACTCTGACCTCCCAGAACTTAAATGTCTAAAGTGAAGCAGGAGTAAAAGTTAAAAGACATTTGTCTTTTTTGGTTTCTTAAACACTTCTTTGGCTCCTTCCCTTTTTTTTCCTTCAATAATTTATTCTATTTTTCTACCTTTGTACATACAAACCAAGGACCCAACAAATCAGGCACCAAAAAGCAGGAACTCAAATACAGTTCACTCAGACTGACCTTCAACACCAAGTATTGACATTTTTTATTAATTTTAACTCTTTTTTCCCCCCAGAAGAAACAAAACAAAGTCTCTTGGGTCACAGCAGCAACCATTAAACGAAAAAGAAAGAAAGAAAGAGTTAAAAATAGAGGGAATGTGTTCAAACGAAGGAAGAAGGTTCATAACCAAAGTCTGACATCTTCAAAAAGAAACAGTTCCACACTTCATATCTTATTCAAACAGAAAGCTTCTCCTTTACATTTGAAACAAATAATTCCACCTCCAATCCACATTTTCTAAGAAGCCCCTAGCTTTCTACATCTGATTCCTGCAACAGTCTCTATACCTCACCGAGGTTAAAAGCTAGTTCACATTTGACTATTTTTCTCCTCCAAATTCCCACAAACTCCTTGTAAATTTCAGCAGAAACGCAGCATTATCACCGTGGGTTTCAGGAATGGCACAGTTCAGATATCACCCCCCCCCCCAACGGAAAGACAAAAAGACTGCCCAAATGTAGGGGAAAGGAAGGTACTTGGGCTCACTCTGCAGCTGCTGTGTTTTGCTCTGGGAGTCTAGGAGGTTCTCCCGGAGCTCGGACACCATGGGGGTACCCATCGGGTGGGAGGGGAGTCGCCCTATACTTTTACCCATCGATTTGTGAACTCTTTTGAAAAGTACACAGTTGTAGATGGATTTGCTCCTAACAGTAAAATTCGTCCCAAGCTGCTTTTATGCAGATGTCACATGTCATTTTCAGTGCATCAGCCAGTCGGTATTGAAGTAGTGGATGGGGCGGGTGACGGGG
>SJYV01033959.1:0-13541 GCA_006410875.1 Neotragus pygmaeus
GCCCTCCGAGATAGGCAGCAGGGGCCTGCTCCGAGCTTTCAAAAACAGTGATGAGTTTAGCAGTACTTTTGGCTGTAAATGTCCACAGCCCGATGGTTGGAGAAGCAGATTTGTGCCCTTCCGCTGTCCGCTTGCCCATTAACTACCAGTTCAGAAAGCATTTACTTGCTGAGGTTTACATTGTACTGTGCTCGGGACTCCAAAGAGCAAAAGAACAAGGAGAGCTCAGCCCCGCAGCGTGTGGATCTCTAGCACGTGTAACCCGCTCTTCCTCATTTGCTGCCTCTTCGATCATGTTCATATCAGTTCTTGAGTGTGGACTCTCTTGTGATATCAACCTCATCATAAACAGAGGGGTCATCAGTTTTCAGATTGTTTGTGGATGTGTTTCCTTCTCAGGCTCTCGGAATGACATCATCCCAGGACCGAGCCGTGGTCAAAAAAAGACTGAAGGAAATGAAGGTGTCTCTAGAGAAGGCTCGGAAGGCCCAGGAGAAAATGGAAAAACAGAGAGAGAAGCTGAGGAGGAAGGAACAAGAGCAAATGCAGAGGAAGTCCAAGAAGACAGAGAAGGCGGCGGCGGCCACAGAGGGTGCTGGTGAGCAGTGACGCGCACCGGGCGCTTCCACCTCTTCCTGCCCTGCTCTCCTCTGGAGGACAAATGAGACACTGAGGACAAGCGTTATGTGCTCTAGGCAGACTGGGGAGCCGTGTGTTCAATAACTGCAATTTCTGCATCCATAGAGTACACTCTTAATCTTACCCTCCTGAAATAATCCCAAGCCCCCTTTGGTTCAGTAACAAACCAAGGATCTCATTTGGGAGAGACGCAAAGCAGCAGTGTTTCTTTGTGTTGGGTGGGTGGTGTCACTTGAAGAACCAGCGTGACCCTGTCCAGCAAAAGCATGCCACACCCTGGCATTGTCAGTGGAGCGCCATGCATTTTCAGCACGGGGTCCTGAAACTGAGTGTGGCCGGGAGCACTGCTCTGCCCTGAGATCAGGGCTGCAGAATCCGCTCGGAGAGAAAGGCCCCCCATCATTGCTGGTGTCTGGACTGTGAGACAGCCCCACCGTGGAAATGTGGGTGCTTTGCCGTGTAATTACCGACTATGGCTAAAAGCAGGCAAATTGTCCTGTTTGCTAGGCATCAGGAAGAGAGAAAAGAGTTACGCTTACTTGCTAACCCCAGAAGGAAGATAAAGCCTTACAAATGTGGATGTGGATATTACTTTGGGGTTCTGAGGGTAACATTTATCCTCCAGATTTAGCTAAACAAAGAAAAATTTGAGCATTAATGCAGCCGTGGGATCCTGGGGTCTGTTGTTTCCTTTGCTACTGCTGCATGTTCAGTATTTCAGCAGCACCAACACACACAACACAGTTCCTTTTTTCCCCCAACAAATTGAACAGGAAATTGATTTTTAAGGAAACCAGCGTTTTCAGGTTTCCTCTCCTGGGGAACATTCGGGCTGGTCTTCAGCCTGACTATGACACAATCAGGAACTCATCACATATTTTCTACTCAAGATTTCCCAAATGGGCTCAGTTAGAGTTTTAACAAATGTACTTTTAAGAAAAATAGAAATACCAGTTAGAATAAAGTTAGATTTGACTAACATTCAACCAGAAAAGCAATTTTATTGAGCACACAGAATGTTCCCGTAAAGGAGAGCTGTCGGGTATATTTTAGAGATGTTTTGAATGGTTTTTCTGAGCCGGTCTCTTTCATTCCTTGGAGATTTCCACTTTACAGTTAAAGTGTGTTTAAGACGGTACACACGATGCAGTCTAGCAGTGCAGGCAGTTGTCCTTATTTTAAAGCCAGTATTAAGGATTTCAGTGTTTCATCAAACTGATTCAAGGGCAGGAGAGTGGGGCAGATGGAGGAGAAAATGAACTCACCTCGAGAAATTTCCAATGATGGATTTTGTTGTTGTAGTCGTTGCTCTTTTGCTTTTTATGCTCGCGTATCTGGTTCTCTTAGCTGCGTTGGCTGCAAAAATGAGGTCATCCACTTTCCAGAGGACGAGTTTCCAAACAAGAGTTGAGGCCAGATGAACTCCTGGACAAGTATTTTACTTCCTTTTCTTCGGTTTCAGGGGGTCTTCGTCCTTATCTTCCACTGGAAAATGTTCTGTACACAGAGCTTAGGGAAAAGCTTTCAAAGGTTACAACTAACAAATTATGTTAAAGGAGCTTCTTGCCATATAGGCCATCTCCTATTTTGAACATTGTGCTTTTTTTTTTTCGCTTGTCTGAATATTTGAAATCTAAAATTGTCTAAACTAGAAGTTTGTAATCTTGTTCTTCCCTAAAGCTTGTTTCCTTTTCAGTAACAGAGTATTGTCTGTTAAGCTTCAGTCCCTTTGTCAATAGGTAGAGATCATCTATTCAATCCTCAGAAACATAAAGTAGCATTGGTTTGATAATTATCAAAGTTACTACCTATTTTTCTTCTATTTTCATTTGGGGTATGATAATGAAACTGCCATACTGGATTCTCAATTAATATTTTAGGGTATGTGGTGCTTTGTTATTTATTAATGTCATGAGAAACCAGGAACCACTATCAATTAACTACAAAATTCAGCAAACCTTTTCAATACTAAAAGACTAAATTAGTCAAAATCTAGTAATGCTAGTGCTTGCTGTTGTAAATGTTTGTGCTTTTTGCTTATCTTTGGGGAAAAAAGTGATCTGGATCATACTGGAAGCTTCACTGTGTTCATTTTAGGAGTGGAAATAGAAGGATGATTATCTTATTGTTTACACTTTGGTAATATTTGAAAATGGATGTATATACTGGAAATGTCTATGTAAGTCTCAGTCTCTGCACATAATTTATGATTATATTGCATTTTTAAGTGTCTTGGAAGTATTGTTCTTTAACTTTATTTGTACACTTCCAATATTTAGATCAATGACCAGTTGACAATGTTATAAATTGAATTCTTATTCTTCAAATCATTTATTTTGTATTTTAACTGTTTTGATTTTTTTAAGTTAAATTATAGTAATTTTAGGTCTTAATGAGTTATTTTAACTAATTCAAACTGCTAAAATTGATTTGATTGTCCAACAAAGGATAAAAAGTAAACAGATTGGTAAAAGGATTTGAAAACAAAGTGAAGGACCTCAGATCTTGTGAACATTTTGTTTTACTATTATTTTCTTTATTGACTCTGGAGCATGATGCCTCACTGAGGTTCCAGTGTCTTATACAATCCTTACTTTAATGCTAGTGGTTTTCAGTATTCTTACAATTTAACACAGAACTGTTGCTTCATGAACATTAAAGACTTTGTATTGAATAGCATTTTTATTTGTCAGAAAATGAACAAAAAGGGAATATCTGCTTACTATGAACTGTATTCCCTAAACAACAGCTCGATATGATGCCTGCAGTAGCCAAAAGTGTTTTGGGGGTACAGGTAATGCTTTAGGGGACAGGGAATTGTGGAGAGGCCAGATGGTAGACAGCGTTGTGTGAGCCGAGTGTCTGGGGCAGGGTATTCCACTAAAGGACTTAGATTACTTTACTTAAGATTATCTCCCTTAAAATAACTCACAGGTTATGTAATAGTTTTCTCCTGTTTTTTCCCTCTGAATCAGTTTACTGCAGAGTGATGTTAGGGTGGAAACTTACTTTTGCCCATTCGAACACCCTGATGATGTCCACCATTAGTTTCATGACCGCAAAGCTACTCCATGCTGTGGTCCTTTAGTTGGAGCTGAGGTGGGTTTCGCACCCCGCACAGCAGGTAAGCACGTCTGCAGTGTGATAGGCGCTGATCCCGAACTCCGCCTGTAGGGGGCGCGAAACGGGCCCACCAGCGGCGCGTCTTTGTCCTTGGAATCAAAGGGCTAAGAGCCCAAGGCAGGAACCAAATGAGCCCTTGCCTTTTATCCTGCAGTCACTGCGGTCCTGCAATCTTAGCTATCCCAGTCCAATCTACTACTAGGCCCAAGCCAGGATTCTGATCTAGCACCTTAATTAGCCGTTATGGTTTTTTGCTGAATACAGAATTTCTTTGTGAAATAGGACTAACACATGCTTTAGAATTATATTTTTAAAAGGTAAGTGAAAATTAACATTTATGTGGCTATTCTAACTCATTTTTAAGTGTTAAAGGTTATACAGGCCTAGCTGCAAGAGAGGAGAATCCATGTTTGAGGACAGTATTCAAGAAGTTTCAAACGGAAAGGAATGTCTACGCTTAGGATGTGATGTAGCTCCTTGATTACATCAAGACATTTCCAAATTATCAACTTCCTTCTGAGTAACTAAATTTACTGTCCCAGTAGAGCTGTGGTTCAGAGGCGTTTCCGTTTGGTGGACGGCAGTCACGAGGGTTCATGTCATTTGCTTGGGCCAAGTCCTTAGTGCTTTCTAAATGAAAAAGAAAAGCTCAGTTTTTACAATACCTTTTCCAGTTTACCTTTAATCAAGGATCTACCTATACACTGTTCTGAAACTAAGCATTTAAGGATGAAGTCCAGAAATGTCCATATTTCCTACTAGAATTGTTTTCATTATGAAGATAGGGGTGGGAAATAAATTCTTAGAAAGACTCCTTGTCATAAGAAATATGAGTGTGCTTCAGAAATTTCATTCCTGAAGAACAATCTGTGTATGCAGGCCAATCTTGTAGTCTTGGGCATTTGAAGTCTCTGGAAAGTTGGTCTTGATTCAAAACACTGGGGAAAAAAAAATAACACCAGACAGTATACCAGTAGTATTTAAAGTAATAGCATTGAGTAGACCCAATGGAGAAGTCAGAAAGCAAAGAAGAAGCCTACAGAAGTAATTTCTCCTGGAACATGAAAACATCAGGGTCTGCCTCACGCTAAAGAGAGGATCCTTACGTGCTTGTGTGCATGTCTGTGTGGATGTGTTGAGGGAATCGTGTTTACTCAAAGGCTCACACGTGTGAGTGTGTGAACCAAGCATGGCTTGTGACCTGCCTTCAGACCTACAGAGTGGGGAATGAAGGAAACAGCATGATTTCCAATCCGTGGCCCACCCTAGCCCCAGCCCCCAAACTGCTAGGGACTCAAGAATGAATGAGGTAAAGAATAAGAGGACAAGAGGCAACGTCTCAAGAATGTGCATGCCATTTGTGTTGCTGTACAGAACTACATGTGTGTGACTATATCTCCCACCATACACACACACAAACTACAATCTCACGGCATAAACATAATTGTATATGGAACTGGGTAATGTCAGATAGGGCCTCGAGCAGTATCATAGCCTTATTGCCACTTGTGTGTGTGTGTGTGTGTGTGTGTGTGTGTGTGTGTGTGAGTACATTGAATGGCTCATGAGACTTTAAGAGATTTTTTTTATGTATTTCTACTAAATGCACTTACCTTCTACATGTTTATATATTTTGGTAAAATTGGTTTATGAGATACTTGGTATTTTAGTAAGATGAAATTTCCTCACATGTTTGGCTAATGCTTTGATGTCAAGATTGCACATTGCTGAGTTGAAGCTCAGACGTTTATGCAGCTTTGGGCATTTTCAACTGCAGACTGCAGTTTCCTTGGCTAAAAATTGCACTGTGTGTTCCTGTGCATTTGCTCACGCTCTAAAATGTATTTGGTCACTGTGACGCTGCAGTCACTAACTGCCGTCTCTAACAGCAGCGTCGCTATCACAGGACCATTTATTTACTTCTCTTTTGGAGTGATGACATGTCTAGGTCATCACCAGACATCACATGAGTGGACGTGAGCATGAGCATGTTGTTGGAAGGTGTACAGTTCTATTTCCTTCAGCTGTCTGATTCACATGCCCAGATTTCTTGTTAAGAATATAATCTTTCATCCATGAAAGAACAATTGGCCAAAATAATTAAATCACCTTAACAAGTGGAAATTAGGAGGCACTCCAGCTAGATGGCATCTCCCAACAACATCAGATTTAGTTAGTGCTTAGTGAAAACCCTTAAATATATATATCTGTTTGTGTTTTCCTTAATATTATTTATGATCATCGCTCCTGCTTTTGTATTTTTTAATGGTGTCACAGTTAAACCACTAGTTCACCTGCCTATCACCAACAAAACTGGCCGGCTGAAAACGAGAGAGAGAAAATGAATTCTATTCCGTTGAGAAGTTGATTTATTTTCATCTTTCTTTCTGGACCACTAAAAGGAAAAGAGTTGTTTGAAAATCATTTTAAGTTCGATAAGTATGGATAGCATGTTATCTGAAAATTTTAATTTGTACATTTTGATATCTGATCATTTGCATGGGAGAGACAATAATGCCACGTCTGGATTGTTCTCTTGTGCTTGGTTAATATGTATTTCTCTAGATTGTTCCGTTTCAAATGCCATTTCTTACTCTTTGGTTTTCAGAGGCATTCAAAGCAAAATATCACAGTGGTCCTTTGTTTTCTGACCAATCTAAAAATACCTGTGATTAAATTTAATTTGTTAGTGTAAATAAATTTATTGCCAATGAGTATTATTGTTGTTAGACAACGAATGCAATAAAAAGAGAAATACTAAGATCTGTTGAAGTAATGTTTTTGTTTTTTTTTTTCTTTTCTATTTTCACCTTCAACTAAAACAAGCCTTGACTGGGTAAACCTGTATTAACTGTCAAAATACATCTATCAATCAAGAGCAAAGTGCACATTTTCCATGAAAATGACACTAAAAATAAATTTTGACCCTGGTAAAGTGTAAATTGGCAGCTAGAATTGCATTTGAAAGCACAATTATGGAACTGGGAATAAAGTTAAAAGATCAGAGCTTCCACTAGAAGTTCCCTCAACCATCTTTCTATCCATGTCGTCACCATCACGGCTTCTGATACCTGTCAGCCAGGAGCAGGTCGGTGGCCAGTCCACAGGCTGGCAGCTGGCCTCAGTCGGCATGGGGCGAGCTTCAAGTCAGGCCATCCCAGAGGAAGGGGTTTCTTTCAACAGTTTGATTCCTAAAGCCCTAAATGTTCAGAAGACTGAATATAACAAAAGAGGGATATTAATTTCTCTCACACACTCACAGACCATAATTTTTCTGTGCCTAAACCTTTGGCAGTGCACAAATTTAGATCTGAGCATCATGGAATAAACGCACCAAGCTGTTCTCTTCCTTGGAGTTGTCATGAAATTTCTAACCAAGGGGAAGCACGTTTCCCTTTTTGAATGATCTGGAGCGTAAGCTATGTCAAATTGGATAACTTTTGGGGGCAGAATTTGCTGCTTCTGCCAAGAACAAGAGAGAACAGAGTATAGTCATTTTATTGATATCAAGTGATTCTTCTCAAAGGAAATACCCACCGAAGCACCACAGCCATTGAGAGTCTCAAAACAGTGTTTTCGAGGATCCAGTTCAAGGGCTGTGAATGGCACCACTGAGCGCTCATCCGGCACAGGATATTATGCCCGCTGAAATCGTGATTAAGATAACTCTAATCCTAAAGTGAATAAAGTGTTCTTTTGATCCAAACAAGATGTTCCTATTTGTTACTTTAAGTCAGAGGTCTTGAATTATCAGCAGTTGGCAGTTCTCAGTTTCTCTGCAGAGGATTTCCTCCAAAATGCCAGACCATCATCATGGAACGTGCCTCAATAAAACTTTGTTTTTAATGGGACTGCCTTGTCATCCCAAAGAAATAAACCAGACTGAAAACCATACACTTTTTCATACCAGCTTTTATCAGAAAATGATAGAGTCATCTTCTCTTCCTTGTCACATCTCTCAGAAGATAACCAAAGGTTGTTGATATTTTCTACTTTTTTATTTGTTTACATTTCCATTGCTTTCTTCTTAGCCTCCACAGCAAGTGAGAAAAAGAAAAGAAAATAGGCAATAGGAAAAGAAACCCTACCTCTCTACACCACTTCAACAACAATATTGTCTTTGAGGGCACTTGGTTTTACCTGAATCAGTTATGGGCTTCCTTCTATATTCAGTCATTGAAGTGAATAAACTTCTTCCTTTTATCAAGTCAGAGAAACTAAAATGTACAATTTGTGTTGAAATAACAGACACTCATCATCATCAGGTGTGAGGACGCTCCCAAGAATGGCAAGATTTTCCTACTTGCCCTTGCTAGAGGAAAACTGGATAAGCAAGAGTAAGAGGAGGCTTGGGGTAGTTCAGGTTTATGTTTACTGAGTGCATGCTCAGTAGCTCAGGCATGTCCAGCTCTACCCTATATGAACTGTAGCCCACCAGGTTTCTTTTCCAGACAATACTGGAGTGGGTTGCCATTCTTTTCTCCAAGGGATCTTCCCGACCCAGGGATTGAACCCACATCTCCTGCATTGGCAGGCGGATTCTTCACCACTGAGCCATTACTGGGAATGTCCTATATAGAAGGGAAAATGGGGATGAATCTGAGTGTGCCAGGAAGTGTGATGGTTAGGTGAGCCTGGGGCGGAGGACACCTTGGTTGCACGTCTGGTTGTCCAGCACATGAACTGAAGGCTCTGAGTGCTGGGACACCGATGACATGTGACTTCATCCTGCTCCCTGAACAAGACAGGACAAGGCAGCAACAAGCTCACGTGCTCCAGGGAACGCATGTTTTCGGGAGAGGACCTTCTGGGTCACATATAGCTAAAATACTTAAGACCTGACAGTTGATGTGATGATTTTAGCAATTTTATTTAAGGGGTTTTTATTGGTAAGTGAAGTTTTCAGATATTCCAAGACTGATTTGATATTATACACCCAAAAAAGCCATATGCGAAGTATCTGTTCCCAGCTGAACAGATCTCCATCTCCTGCGACGTCCAAGTTTCGGGTCAGCATTCACTGTTGAGATCACTGTGGCCCCCTCAGATGTGGCAAGCAGTTATAGTGAAGAGCTCCCACTTGTCAGGATAGGGGTACAGATCAGCCAGTCAGAGCTCGCAGTAAAGAGCTTTTTGGAACACAGTTCCAACCAGCATTTTCCCCTTGTACACAGAAGCAACCGTACTTCCATGTAACACTTTACCATCTTCTGCATAAACCACTGTAACTTTGGGTTCTTCTGCTAAAATATTCTGGATTTGGAGCACCTATCCAAAAATAACATTACATTAGTACTTTTTAAAGTCACTCAAGGCATAACTTTAAATACGGGGTCATTTCTCCATAAGAAGAGACTTTTAGGTGAACCGTATTTTGTTCTAAAATGACTCTCTATAGATATCTATTTCCTCATTGGCAAAAATGACAGATTCTGATCAGACCATCTTTAACAAAGATAGACACTCTGAAGACCTATAGAAGCAAGAACCTTAAGACAGTGACATAGTCTGGGAATGGGACCGTAAGGAGCACTGTGGTGCACTGCAGGATGGAGCTGGGGTTACTCAGTATGCGTCAAAGTATTGCCATGCTGGAATTCAGGCCAGTTTTTGTGTATTTTCAGGTAAGCTTGGAATTTCGATCTTTACACTTAATTCTTGGTTTTTAAATATGAGAATCAAAACAAAACAAAAAGACTGTTGCCCAAAAAGAACATACCTCTCCTCCACACTCATTATTCCTCTGAACCTTAGGTCCCAGCTCCTAGTATGTAAGGTTTTGAGTTCAGTTCCCTTCATTTAATTGAGCAGAAACATGATTATCTCATTAGCAGCAGTGTAGTAGTATTCAAGTTGACTACACAAGATAGCCAGTATTTGACAATTTGGGCCAATGAAATGGTAATTTCATATGATTCACGTACTATCAGAAGCTTGCTGTAAGGCAGGAGCGCAGGGCTGTATTTGGGATCTTCCGCTTACTGCTGTGTTTCTATTTGTAGAAAGAGATGGATGGGGCTGTGTGCTGTGCTGGCTATGTTGCTGCAGTCCTGTCTGACTCTGGGCGACCTTCCGGACTGCAGCCTATGAGGTGCCTCTGTCCATGGGATTCTCCAGGCAAGAATACTGGAGTGGGTTGCCATGCCCTGCTCGGGTGGGACTACATTAACTCTCAATTCCCTTTCATCTTCAAGTTGGTGTTCTTCTGAAGGCTTTAAGATAAAATCCAATGACTTGAAGAACTGACACTGACATAGAGAAACGCTGAATATGACAGATTAGGAAGGCTTGTGCTTGATTGAAAGGTCCATGCGCCCATTTAAAAGGACCACTCCGAAACAGCTGGCACCAAAAACAGATGTTTTAGAAAATTGCTAAAGCATTCACATGTAGTAGTTACTTACTGGGAAATAGTTGATGGTGCACCTTGGCTTTAGGAAACCACTTTCTATTAAAACTAAGTTACTCTTCTGTGGGGCAGTGCATTAGATAATGGATGGTTATTACTTTTTGTTATTCCTTACCAGATTCATCATTAGAAAGGAAGCATTAAAAAAAAAAACAAAACAGGAAACTGAGTCCGTGCTGTAGCAAATCGTTCAAGTTCACCAAATGAGCTAACAAGCAAGAGCAAATTAGAATCTAACACTCTGCCCTGTTCTGCACAGTGAACACGCCACAGCATACATTTCCTCAATTCTACTGAGCACACCATACAATAGTCCTAATAGCTAAGAACTAGCAAAAGGCACAAAGGATTGCCATTCGCCATAATCACAGTTGTCTTGTAAACCCAGAGAAAAGGTTATGAAGGGCCAACATGTAATTGGAAATACATATTTGGCTTTCGTTTCTTATCCAAGAGACACAGGCTTTAAAAAAATTTTTTNAGCAAAAGGCACAAAGGATTGCCATTCGCCATAATCACAGTTGTCTTGTAAACCCAGAGAAAAGGTTATGAAGGGCCAACATGTAATTGGAAATACATATTTGGCTTTCGTTTCTTATCCAAGAGACACAGGCTTTAAAAAAATTTTTTAGGGGTGAAGGGTGGAATGAGACTGACTCTTAAAGCTTTAAAAAGAATGCATGCTCAGTTGCTCAGTCATGTCCAACTCTGCAACCCCATGGATTGTAGCCCACCAGGCTCCTCTGTCCATGGGATTATCCAGGCAAGAATACTGGAGTGGGGTGCCATTTCCTCCTCCAAGGGAGCCCCTTAAAAAGAATATATAACAGTAAACTATGCCAAAAAGTACACCGAGTACTTGATGTAAATAGCCAGCATAATTAGTACAAACTGAAAACCAAGTAGAAAACCCTAGTTAAGTCATAGCAGACATTCAAATGCTCATGGCAAAGGGAGTTTCGAATCCCTGCTTGCACTGTCAAAATAATCCACTGAGAAAGAGACCAATGATGTGACTAGAGTCTGTGGGTACTAAAACTAAGACAGAAGAGGTGTTTCAAGCTCAGATCTTTCCTGCAAGGATTCCTGTTCCCATCTGCCTGGAAGGTTTGGAGGGGATGGCGTCTCTGCTTTGCAGCTGCTCTATTACATGAACTGGCAAAGGCACTGGCACGCAGGANTCCTGCAAGGATTCCTGTTCCCATCTGCCTGGAAGGTTTGGAGGGGATGGCGTCTCTGCTTTGCAGCTGATCTATTACATGAACTGGCAAAGGCACTGGCATGCAGGAAAAGGGTGTTGAATCGGAAGGCAGGTAACACACACACGATTAGACCATGACAATGTGGTCTGTTATATTTTTAAACTATTGTGAATGGCCAAATCGGAGAAACTTGCTACTGAAATAAAGATACGGAGCCCAATCCAGTGCTGGCTGTCCTAACCCAGCTCTCCAGGCGCATCCTCCACTCGGCTCAGCCTTTCCAGAGCCTGCTCAGGGCTCCCTCCACCTCCCAGTAAAGGCTGACAGAAAGCAGCAGAAGAGAGGGATGGGCAGACTGAGGAGGCGGAGTGTTTGCTCCCCGGCACCGCCACCCCGTGTGGGGCCGTGACCGCATCTGGTTGGCTGCATCCCTCAGCCAGAGGTCAGGTTCCCCTCCCAGCACCCTCTCCACACACAGCTCTCAGCTTGTTTGGGCTTCTGGTAACCACGCCTACCTCCCGTGGTAGCCCTGGGTACCACGTTACTCCCTACCTGTTCATTCTCCTACCTGTGCCCACACCCCTGTACATAGCACCCTCATTAAACCCCCAAATCACCCAGTTTACAGGTACCATCTGTCTCCCACCTAGACTCTGTCTCAAATGCCTCCCGAAGTCAAATTCCATCTTTATCTGATCATTTAGGTCATCTATCCACGTCTCCCTTTTATTTGCACATATAATTGAGATTTATGTTTTCAACAGAAAACTAGCTGGGAATGAAGGCGCTGATATGATTCTTTTCTCAAACTAACCTCTGATCCAGGAGGATTCTCTGGGTCATAAGAGAAGATTTTCCCGCCATTGGGGTGGCAGCCGACCCACAGGTCCCCTGTCACCGGATCCACGGATATGTTATCCACGAGCGTGTCAAAGTCCAGAGACTTGTAGATTAAAACCAAAGGGAGAAAGAAAACAAGCAACAGAAAATCTGAGAGGAGATGGAGCAATACATTAGAGAAAGCTATCGTGGCATCCTTGGGCACCATACACCTGCTCCAGGGATGAGACAATCCTGCTCCCCTGCCCCATCTCACTAGCACTCGGGGAATTCCTCTAGCTCTCCATCTGTGTTAGTATTTTGTCATTTTCTAGAATGTGAGGGAAGGGGAAGATAAGAAAAACCAAAAAAGACTATTAAGAGTGATATGAAAGCATTTGGACTAACATCTGTGCATGAACTTAAAACTGAAAGTGAAAAAAAATTTTTTTCAGCGCAGCATAAAACAGTTTCTTCTAAAATGGCAATGTGCAAATGATATTTTTATAAGCATTCTGAAAACAACCAGGAAACATGGATTCATTTCTGATGAGAACATCAGTGAAGTGGAGTCCCTTCTTTAACGGCGAACCGTAGGCTGTGCGGCCAGAGGAGAAATGGTTGCCCCGGGTCTCATCTGTGCCTTGAAGTTGAGGGAAAGTTTCTTCTTCAGCTTCCTGATGTTACTCAACTCCCTGTTCTTCCGCTGTTTATTTTCTAAATATAAGTTGCAAGCATGTGTTGCCTGCACAGATTGCTGTCACGGCTTTGTACCAGGATCGTAAATAATACCAACGATTCTTAATTCCATCATGCATCATCTTGGCTGCCTTCTACCGGGGAGAAATCACATCTATTTGTCTACCTCTAACTCTCAGTTGGATAAACAATATCTACCATGTACCTCAAACAGAGGCCAGCACACCTCAGTGCCCAGAAAGCCTGGAATAACTGGCGGTGACTCACTGCAATGGCCAGAGTGTGGGCAGACAGCTGTGGGAACCCAGTGCTTGCCCCAGAACGAGAGGCCCCTGCCTGGCCGTGAGGGACAAGGATGCTGAAGGGGCATCCTTTTCACCTTCATGCGGTGCCATCACTCATTCCTACCCTGGAAACAGGCAAGTTTGGCCAAGGGAGGTGGCTGAGTAAATGTTCTCTGGCCAAAATCATCTCCCAGTCTTTTCCATCCCCAAACCCCATCTACTCCAGTGTCAGGCATTCTAGGCTGAAACGTTAAATTCTTTTTTATTTAATCAGAGCAGAATTGCTGTACAATGTTGTGTTAGTTTCTGCTGTATAATGAAGTGAATCAGCTATCTATCTACAGGGAGGAGGTGTGTGTGTGTGTG